>OY744545.1:70190838-70228338 GCA_963556195.1 Sepiola atlantica
AACAAAGACGATAGTATTGATTTACTCCTCTTCAGGAGTTAGGCACAAGGCCAGTTGTTATCTTACTCCTACAAGTAAGGTGCGACCCAAGGTCGGTTCGGGTAAGTGGGATTTGAAAAGCCAGCGCCCGAGAGGTGAGCACTCTGGCCATTAAAAATTGCCTGGGCAGTCTCGTCGGCATTCCCCGGTGGGGGGGCGCCTCAGGCAGTAAGCAATAAACTTACTCCTCCCCAAAGGGTGAGAAGGCAAAGCCTGGGAGGGTGGACCTCCTAGAACTGCACAGGACAGACCCATAGACCGGCGTAAATCAAGCCCCGAAGGCCAAGACAATACCAGTCTATGGGTGCAGTAGCCATCGGAACAGATACTACACTTTGATCTTAGCCAAAAGGCCAACAAAGACGATAGTAAGTCAAACACAATAATGTTGATGTAATACTACATGTATGTATGTCTGGGTTGGAAAAGTTGTTCACAAGAAACTATGCAAACGACTACACTACAAACTGTCTAAGCTCCAACTCCCTGCCCCATCGATGCAATGTTGCACCATTGTGACTGGTTTATCAGTACTTCAATGGATTGTGCTCCGATGAACTTGCTGCGTTAGTGCCCCCTGACCAACCCGACAATCAGCTAATTTCCATCCATTCACTGTGGAGGTCCCCAGATACCGGAGAGCCTTCTACTCCAATAGCTTATTTCCTCGTGCTGCCGTCTCTTGGAACTCCCTCCCTGCTCCCTGTTTCCCCGATTTAATTTACATGCAGAAATGTAAAACTAATGTAAACAGACATCTCGCTGCACAGCTCCCAATTTAGGATGACTCCTAAAACTTACACCCCAATTTGCAGTAGCTCCGTACGTCTACAGTTGCGGCCTGCCTTCTTTGGGGTGAACTATGATAACAATTTTTTTTAAATCCTGAATCCTAATATAAACCGCCCGTTTACTTTCTATCAAATATGTCTGAAGGAATTATTTTTAAAATACAAGAAAACCCAGTATTTTATCGCCAAGATCAACTCTTACAGCTTGCAACTTGGGGTACTATATTGATCTGAACTTCTGTAATATTATAAATAAATTTAAAGCTTTTATTATTAAACACCTCGCTGTAACCCCCCCCCCTCACTTAGGATGTCCCTGTAGGGTGTTGTCAGCAAACATACCCATCTCAGACTCAATGTCATCAGGGAGATCGTTTATGAAAAGCAGGAATAGTAGTAGCCCAAGGATGGATATCTGGGGTACACCTGCATTTATGTCATGTTGCTTGGATGAACGGACATCGAAGACAGCCATGATCTTTCTTTTGGTTAAGTAGGATCTAATTATATTTAATATTCGTCCAGTAATACAATATGAGTGAATTTTTAAGAGAAGCCGTTTATGCCAGACTTTTTATGAGGGAATCCAATACATAGAAATACACACCTAACTTGTAAACAGATACACACACCCAACTTTATATAGTTGAGTTATAGAACAGTAGAAATACTGATTTCATTAGATATATGCGTGCATAAAAATATGAGTATACTCCTCATTCTAATCATTATTACTTATTATTATGACCCTATTCCGAGGACCAGACTAAAGTTAACAGTCTGGGTAAGTGTTGTGAAGTTGTTCCACAGTAAATAATAAATAAAGGAAGTCAAGTCGAGGGTTGGTTTAACAAGTGTATTAACAAAGTAAGAAAGTGACTAGCTCTTGGCTAGACAGTTACAAGACTGTGTTTTGTCTTCTGGTGTCTCGCACTATTTATAGTGACAACCGGTGTTGTTTCTCCTGTGTAAGAACGGCCGGTGTAACAGTAAGGATCAAAATGTAGCGTATGTTCTGTCTCAGGTCATGGAAAGAAGGAATATTTATCGACTGGGGCATATCTGTGCTATCTAGAGTACTGTTTTTTTAAGAGATCTGGATATCCTTTACATAAATGACGGACCCTATTTATACCCATGGGGATAGGGACTGAAATTAAAAGCTTAGAAATTACCTATTTTATAATTTCGTTAAATCTACCAACACTTTTAGCCTAGAATCTGTACACATTTATTTTGATCTCTTTCAATTTTGAACGTTAATTTAATTGCCAAAATTGTTTATAAAATTGATTGAGTTTTTATTAATGATTTTTCAGGTAATTAATTTCTATCTTGCAATTTTGCAAATTATGATTTTTTTTTTTGTAGAACATTAACTTTTTGACTTTGAGAATTGATTTTGCAGATATCGAACGTTCACAGATAATGTTTTGCTTAATAACAAGGAACACTTAATTATTCAATGAAAACAGCAGCGATTTAGAGAATTTTTGGAATAAATGTTTGTGTTCCGGGATGTTCAGAAGTGTTGAAGATGACGGCGTAGTCATCGAAAATTTGGAAAAATACCGCATTACGTTCAACAGATATGATCCCGGGTTTGATTTTTTTATTTTTCAAAGAATAATCTGTTTAAACAAATAGACATTTTTATAATGCCATTGTACTATGGAGGTGGGTATTTCATTGTAAGTAAAATACATTTTAACGTAAGAATTTGAAGTAATTGGACATGTTACTAGGGCGTATGTTTGCGTAGCTTAATAAATAATGCAGGATCAATTAGAGCCATTAGTTAAACCGGGTTGAGATTAATTTAGATAATGGACGCATTATTAAACCATAAAAATGACATGGGGATTTTAAAAGGTTGGCATAATGGATATCTTTTAAATATGTAAGATATTAGCAGTTGCATTGAAATTGTGAAATATTGTGCTGAAAGGAATTGTGCAGCGAAGTGATGAATAAACGAGACATACATTACGGTAGTTATAAAAATATAAAAATAAAAAATATACGTATAAAATATAAGTATGTTGGAATTGTATCAGTATATAAATTACAAGAATATATAAGGCGTAAAAGTATATAACTTTAACGGTATATAAGTATGTAATATATAGGTATAAAATACAAGTATATTAGAAGTGTATAAGTATATAAGTGTATTGAAGGTGTATCATTATATTAGTATATTGGAGATGTATAGGTATGTAAGTATATTGAAGGTGTATACGTATACAAGTATATTGGAGGTGTATACGTATATTGGAAGTGTATAAGTATATAAGTGTATTGAAGGTGTATCATTATATCAGTATATTGGAGATGTATAGGTATATAAGTGTATTGGAGGTGTATACGTATATAAGTATATTGGAGGTGTATACGTATATAAATATATTAGAGGTGTATACGTATATTGAAAGTGTATAAGTATATAAGTATATCGGAGGTGCATAAGTATATAAATATAATTGAGGTGTATAAGTATAATTGAGGTGTATAAGTATATAAATGTATTGGAGGTGTATAAGTATAATTGAGGTGTATAAGTATATAAGTATATTGGAGGTTTATAAGCACATATGTATATTAGAGGTGTATAAGTATATACGTATATTGGAGGTGTATAAGTATATACGTATATTGGAGGTGTATAGATATATAAGTATATTTGAGGTGTATAAGTATATAAGTATATTAGAGGTGTATATGTATATAAGTATATTTGAGGTGCATAGGTATATAAGTATATTTGAGGTGTATAAGTATATTTGAGGTGTATAAGTATACTTGAGGTGTATAAGCACATATGTATATTAGAGGTGTATAAGTATATAAGTATATTTGAGGTGTATAGCTATATAAGTATATTTGAGGTGTATAAGTATATAAGTGTATTGGAGGTTTATAAGTATATAAGTATAATTGAGGTGTATACGTATATAAGCATATTGGAAGTGTATAGGTATATAAGTGTATTAGAGTTGCGTAGGTATATAAGTATATAGAACGTGTATAAGTATATAAGTATATTAGATATGCATATGTATATAAGTGTTGGATAATGGCATGTTGAGTGGGCGTATGTGTGGGGGTCGTTTGGTTTCTCTTTCGCGATGTTGTGAGAGTTGATCCGTACAGTCGAGTACTTAATAAAACTGGTTCTCACAGTTGGAGCTCACAAATGTTGACAGGCCATTATTTTGATAAGACCTTTTAGGTCGGGGGTTCAAGGGAGTCAGGCTGCGACGAATACATCTGTGTATAAGGGTTTTGTGACGTCACGGGTTTTTGTGTGGGAAACTGAGTTTTGTGAGTCTGGTTTGGGAAGCAAGCTGCACAGGCGTATTTTCTCCATGTAGTCTGCAAATGATTAGGGAAATTTATTTCCCTAAAAGAATACAGGCGTTATGAAGTTTCTTATTCCCCTCTCTTTTCGAATGGCTAAGGACTATGGGTAGGAATTAACTATGATAAAGTAGTTAATTGATCTCTCCCTCAACGTGAGTAAAACATCTCTAAGAGCGACAGAAATCTGACGCATGAATAAAACTAATCAAAATTTTTTAAAATGTTCGTTTCCTGAATCGTGTTATGAAGGGTTTTTTTTGTTGTAGACACAGCGGACGACGATGTTCACGGCAGTACAGAAGTGAAAAAAGAACTCAACCACTAGACGATATCGAGACGACACCCCTCCACAACGAGGAAGAAAAGGTGCGAGTAATTAAAGGGTATGCACCATAAGTATATTGGAGGTGTATATTTATATAAGTGTATTTGTTGTGTATAAGTGTATAAGTGTATTGGAGGTGTATAAGTATATTAATATATTGGAGGTGTATAGGTATATTAGTATATGGGAGGTATATAGCTATATATGAATACTGGAGGTGTATAAGTTTATTAATATATTGGAGGTGTATATATATATAAGTGTATTGGAGGTGTATAAGTATATTAATATATCGGAGGTTATAGGTATATTAGTATATGGGAGGTGCATATGCATATAAGAATACTGGAGGTGTATAAGTATATTAATATATTGGAGGTGTATATGTATATAAGTATATTTGAGGTGTATAAGTATATAAGTATATCAGAGGTGTATAAGTATATTAGTATATTGGAGGTGTATAAGTATATAAATATATTGGAGGTGTATATGTATATAAGTATATCGGAGGTGTATAAGTATATAACATATAAAATATAAGTATATACAATAAATTCTGCTAATAATTTATAGGCTTCATAGAAAATTCCAAATCCATCATGACAACAAATCTGTAATCAGAAACTTCGACCGGCTTAATTAAAAAAAAATCCCTAATATATTTTTGTCTGCTTCCAGAATTTATGCTACAATATTCTCAATTCGATACGTCATTACTGTAACGTCGATTTAGTTATATAACAATGTGAATTTTTTATATATTTAAATTTTCTTAAACTTAATGTCCATTTAGAAAATATTGTTCGAATTTATTATTTGTTAACAATTATCTGTTACTTTGTAATATAGTTATATTTAGTTAATAATTAATAATTAAACTATTTAAGAAATATTTTTGCAATAATAATTTATTTATTGTTTTTAAAATATTTTTTAAATAATTTAATTATTCATAAATAATTATAAAAACAGTTTGACTTTATTATATGATAATAAGTAAACGAATTGTTGAACACAGATTAGAAAGCAGCTTGACTTGAAGGCACCTGGTCAAAGAACATGTTAGGTCAGAATTTCTGTAAAAAAAATCATGCATGTAAGGGTTATTAGTCTGAAAACCAGGGATAAACCTTGAAATATAGAATGACGGCCTCGATTGCCTATGTGAAAAATACTCTTTCGCTGTATAATAGCTCTTCAATCAGAAACGTGGTACGTGATACAAAGTTAGTAAGAAATCCAAATTAATTAGGTTAATTAGAACAATTAAAATGAAAGGTTTTTTAAACATAACTCAATCCCAAAACTGATAAATATTGTAGTAATGTATTTTGTGTGATTAAAATATATAGGAAAAAAGCGTTTGTGAAGCGAACGTTGGTTTACTCAGATTTTGTATTATAAAAGATATATATAATAATCAAGGTTTACTTTTTTGATAGAGTTTTTTTAATAGAGTTTTTGTTTCATAGATTTTTTTTTCAGAGAGTTGTTTTTTCATAGATTTTTTCATAGACAGTTTTTTTTCAGAGTTTTTTCATAGAGTTTTTATTTTCATAGAGATTTTTTGCATAGATTTTTTTTGCATAGATTTTTTTTCATAGATAGTTTTTTCATAGAGTTTTTTTTTATCGAATTTTTTTCATTGAGTTTTATTTCATAGAGAGTTTTTTTTCATAGAATTTTTTTCATAGAATTTGTTTTCATAGTTTTTTTATAGTGTTTTTGTTCATTGAGTGTTTTTCATAGAGTTTTTTTCATAGAGTTTTTTTTCATAGAGTTTTTTTTCATAGAGTTTTTTTTCATATAGTTTTTTTTCATAGAGACTGAATAAACAATCTCTTTGGGTCTTGATAAACGGTGACTCATTAATACACAATACAATGTCATTGTTACTGCTGGTTTAGCATTACTAGACTGGGGGATGTATTCAGGAGAATTGAGGAAACGTACACTATTATAGTTGATGATGGCTTTCTGTAACTGCAAATGCCTGTAGGGGATAATATGTCATAATTGTTTCTGATTAAAATATGTTTTAAACCCCGAAGCTTCTGCATAGAAATGAAATAAGAGTTTCGCTGCCCAAAAAATAATTCTGATTTTTAATCCTATTTAAGCTTCCCACCATTATGTAAAATACCTGCCCCCAGGTAGAACATGGGCAATCCCTTATTTTCAAGTATTACATCTACTCGAAACTTATTTTCGTTTTGAAATATATTATTTAATAAAGTATTTATGTAAGATTTAGCAGAACCCTTATCTCTCTTGCCACCAACTCTCTCTCTTTTTTCTTTCCCATCTTTCTCTCTGTGTGTATTATTTTTACATTCCAGCTATAAACTAGCTAAATACCCGGTACTCTTATAGGGAACGCACCATGTTTCCGTGAGTTCACGTCGGCAACGTTCGGGTAGGTCTCGGAAGCGCCCGAGAGTTGACGAGGCGAAAACGAGGCGAAAATTGTGAAGACTGGCAGACGATAATAACAAACCATGGCTAAACTACTAAATTAGATGTGTATTTATTTATTTATTTAATTGTCAAATGAAACATTGTTAATGAAATGTTTTTGAATATATAAGATTATTTTATTTGATATTTTAAGCAAACGTTTTTGGGTTTATTTAATTTTTTTCAATGTGTTTTTTTTAATTTCAATGTTTTTTATCTACATTTTTTGTCAATGTTTTTTTTTTCTTTCTTATTAACATGAACACCGACACAACTGTTCCTAAGCATTTTTTTTTCTTAACAAACACACGAACTGTTTTAAAGCAAATGGTTTCTTTTTTTCTCAATCTTTTATGACAGTTTCTGGGTTAGGGTTAGGGTTAGGGTTAGGGTTAGGTTTAGGGTTAGGGTTAGGGTTAGGGTTGGGTTGGGTTAGGGTTAGTGTTAGGGTTAGGGTTGGGTTAGGGTTAGGGTTAGGGTTAGGGTTAGGGTTAGTGTTAGGGTTAGGGTTAGTGTTAGGGTTAGGGTTAGTGTTAGGGTTAGTGTTAGGGTTAGTGTTAGGGTTAGTGTTAGGGTTAGGGGTAGGGTTAGGGTTAGGGTTAGTGTTAGGGTTAGGGTTAGGGTTGGGTTAGGGTTGGGGTTAGGGTTAGTGTTAGGGTTAGGGTTAGTGTTAGGGTTAGGGTTAGGGTTGGGTTAGGGTTAGGGTTAGTGTTAGGGTTAGGGTTAGGGTTAGGGTTAGGGTTAGTGTTAGGGTTAGGGTTGGGTTGGGTTAGGGTTAGGATTAGTGTTAGTGTTAGGGTTAGTGTTAGGGTTAGTGTTAGGGTTAGGGTTAGGGTTAGGGTTGCAGCTGGTTCAAAAGTTTTCTTGTGTAGGAGATTCAACGAGCTGACAGCGATGATAGAAAATCATTTTTGTTATTAAACGCGAGTAATATCTTCCAAAAGTTATCGGCTGCTTACTGCAGCCTGATTGTCTAATGTCTGTTGCAACGTGATTGGTTAATAGTATCGTCAACTTTCGGGCGCTTCCGAGACCTGCCCGAACGTTGATGACGCGGAGTCATGCAAACAGGGTGCGTTCCCAATAATGTATATTATAAGGTCTCTATTTACTTGCCTCTCCGCGAGGGCAGGGTTAGACACAAGGTCAATTTTAATGTTGAGTAAATACAGCTCCACGAAATGGTGAATTCTGAATTGAAACAAAAATATATGAAGCAGTCTAGAAGTGAAGAGTTCGAACGCAAAACGCGATAAATCCAATTCGTTTAAATTGAGACCTTAAACAATATAAACACGAATATATTAAATCTAGACTTCGAATGAAAGCTGATTTTAATTGAAATCAAAAAGAAATTATTTCGGTATCATATTACGCAACACATTGTTTTGGAGTATTGTCGAGTGTTGAAATGCAACACTTTTTGTAGGGACAGTTTTGTGTTTTTTTAAAATGGCGTTTATCGCGTTTTGCATTTGAACGCTTCAAGTATTTCTTCCTACACTGACAGAATAAAAAGAAAAGATGAAGTGAAGTATTGGAACAGATAATACAGTTTACTCCAAGCCAAAAAAATGTAATTTAGTAATGTTTAATTATGTAATTTATGAACTAAAAATCTGATTGAGCTCAAATTTTTACAAGTTACATTTGAAGGTTAGTACTTTATAAAACTCATATGGATTTTTTTTTACTAGGGTCACCATCTATATGTCTAGCCCATTATTTATTTAATGTTGCGATGTGTTAGATTTGGCACTCTCTCTCTCTCTCACTCACTCTCTCTCACTCTCACTCTCCCTCTCTCCCTCTCTCCCTCTCTCCCTCTCCCTCTCTCTATCTCTCTGTTTGGCATTTTTACAATTCCACAATAAAATTGCAAAATACCATCTCCTATGGATATTATAAGATCTATATCTACTTGCCTTTTCAGAAGGCCTGAATTAGACACATGGTCTGTTTTTTTAGGAATGTAAAATTTAGCTCCCCACAGAGGGCCACTCTGGATTAGGACAAAAGTAAAATAAAACATTGTCTCAGTCGAGAAGGATCGGCTAGCACAAGAATAAATTAAAACAAACAAAGATATCATTATATGTTTGAGGAAGTGGGTTGGGTAGAAACTTGGTGTTGCCCGGGAGACAATAACTTGTAAACTGAAAGCTGGGGTTAATGACTTATGTTATTATTATTTTCAATCCATAAAAACAAGCGAGAGGGATGGACTGGGCAGAGGTGAAAGATGGTGGGGAGAGATATCGAAAAACGGGGAAGGAGGAAAGAGGGAGAGAAAGACGGATTGAAATAGGTAAAAAGATTAGCATTGTAATATAAAAGTTGTTGTACACACTTTTTAATTATTTCTAGTTTGTTTTTAATCGCTCAGGAAACGCCATGTAGACATGCTAGTATATATATATATATATATATATATATATATATATATATATATATATATATATGGGAAAATGAAAAAGGAAAACCAAAAAATGGATGTTTTTTATGTGTACATCAACGTTTCGTCTTTATTTATAAGACTTCATCAGGATGATAAAATAGAGAAAAAATGTCATGCAAGCACAGATACATGTAGGGTAGACATATTGGGAAAAATAGAATGAAATAGTGGCCAACTACTGGGTGGACGTCCGTATTTGTTGGAGAAATAGAAATGAATGTAGAAAAGAATGAGTGGGGAAAAAAATGGAAGGATGGGGTGAGCCAGGACTACTGTAGCTGGTGGTAAGAGAAAGAGGTGGGGGATGAGCAGGGGTAAAGTGGATGGCAGAGAGGGAGGTGAGGAAGAGGGGGGAGGGGGGTGTTTGACCAGATGGCTGCGGTTCAAGATTGAAGGGGAAAAAGTAGGTTGGAATGTTTGTGTATGGGGGGGGGGGTGTATGCAGGGAAAGGAGGATGGGTAGAGAGGAAGGGGGGCTGTGATTTTGGTGGATGGGCGAAAGTTATGGTCTTAGAGAGCGTTTTGAGAAAATGAGTGAATTTAAGAAGGGGTATGGGAGAAAATAGTTGAGTGGGGGAGAGGGGGGATTTGTTGTGATAGGGTGTGAAATATTTGAAATATTTGGAAAATGATAGCAATGAGTGAGGGATTGGGGGGGTGGAGGAGGGCGGTGATTGAAAGGGTGGGTATGGAATATTTGAGATATTTGGAACATGAGAAAGTTTATTTGGACTGCAGTATTAAAAGTGTGAGGAAAAAGTAAGGAGAAAATGAAGATTCAATGAGAAAAAGAAAGGGAAAAGTAAATGGGAGAGTGTTATAGAGGTTGGAGATGAAAAAAGGTTTAACCATGATCAGGCAAGAGTCTTTGTTCTGTGAGGATGATCTTGCTTATTAAGGATGATAAAGAAACGATTAAATGAACACAAAAGGGACATAAAAAACAACAACCCTCTCAGTGCACTTTTCTCCCATGTACTAGAACATGGTCATGCGTTCAAATTTGAACAAGCCAAAATCACTAAATATATCCACAACAAATCTCGGCGAAGATTATTAGAAACTGCCCTCATCACCGCCTCCACCACCATCAAGCAACGTAATGGTTTCTTTAACCTATCACCCTTAATAAGCAAGATCATCCTCACAGAACATGGTTAAACTTTTTTCATCTCCAACCTCTATAACACTCTCCCATTTACTTTTCCCTTTCTTTTTCTCATTGAATCTTCATTTTCTCCTTACTTTTTCCTCACACTTTTAATACTGCAGTCCAAATAAACTTTCTCATGTTCCAAATATCTCAAATATTCCATACCCACCCTTTCAATCACCGCCCTCCACCCCCCCAATCCCTCACTCATTGCTATCATTTTCCAAATATTTCAAATATTTCACACCCTATCACAACAAATCCCCCCTCTCCCCCACTCAACTATTTTCTCCCATACCCATTCTTAAATTCCCTCATTTTCTCAAAACGCTCTCTAAGACCATAACTTTCGCCCATCCACGAAAATCACAGCCCCCCCCCCCTTCCTCTCTACCCATCCTCGTTTCCCTGCATACACCCCCCATACACAAACATTCCAACCTACTTTTTCCCCTTCAATCTTGAACCGCAGCCATCTGGTCAAACACCCCCCTCCCCCCCTCTTCCTCACCTCCCTCTCTGCCATCCACTTTACCCCTGCTCATCCCCCACCTCTTTCTCTTACCACCAGCTACAGTAGTCCTGGCTCACCCCATCCTTCCATTTTTTCCCCACTCATTCTTTTCTACATTCATTTCTATTTCTCCAACAAATACGGACGTCCACCCAGTAGTTGGCCACTATTTCATTCTATTTTTCCCAATATGTCTACCCTACATGTATCTGTGCTTGCATGACATTTTTTCTCTATTTTATCATCCTGATGAAGTCTTATAAATAAAGACGAAACGTTGATGTACACATAAAAAACATCCATTTTTTGGTTTTCCTTTTTCATTTTCCCATCACGTCGGATTACTTTCATCCTTCTCTTCCCATATATATATATATATATATATATATATATATATATATATATATATATATATATATATATATATATATATATATATATGATTTTAATTAAAAAAATAATAATATACGTCTGAAGGGGGAGCAGAATGCAGTAAAATGCATTTAAATAGGGAAATATCCCTCTCACCGCTAAGGTAGCGATATGTAATAGAATGAGCATTCATTCGCTCAATAGCGCTTAAGAAAAAACATATATATATATATATATATATATATATATATATATGTGTGTGTGTGTGTGTGTGTGTGTGTGTGTAGTTCGGCAGCAAACCATTGTTTATGCAAGCTTCATTTAAGATCACGGAGCTTTCTTTTCACAATGTTTCGTGTCAATCTTTCGACGCGGCGAGCAATTCTGCGGTTCTCAGGTGTTAACCGGTGGAATATGGCACCTAGCGTTGTGTCGTGAGCCATTCCTCGAGCGCTTTCAGTCTCTCGACCGTCTTCATATATATATATATATATATATATATATATATATATATATATTTCTTCATTTATAGACAGACTGCTTCGCTGCATCACAGCTTTTTAATGTAGCTAAACATGCAAGGGTTTGAAGATGTAATCGAATAGTACGTATTTTGTTAACAGACGGACGTCTTACCTGTTCCACTATCAGACAAAGCTTATTACAGAAAGTTGCATCTAGTTGTGTATATATGGCATTTCTCCGCAACTGAGAGTGGCCTATTCTTTTCCGAAAAGCTATGTATTGTCGCTAATGGCCACCGGATGTCGCACCATATATACGGATATAATATGTATATAATAATGACCTGTTTAGATTTCTTGATATGAACTAAATGCGGAGATGAATGAAAATAATCGACTGCGACTTCCGGTTCCTCTCGATTGGCTGATTGGTTGAAAATGATATTCCATCGCAGCGGAAAGTCTGGGATGTTATGAATCCATAGAAAAATAGTGCATCGCTTGTTTGTGTCCGTCCGATGCACTCTCGCCCAGGACAATGCAACGGACACAACTGTTGTCATGTTATACGCTGCCTTTGTGAATGAGATGACACCCAAGGAGAAGACATTTTGCTTCGTGTGTCAACGTTTTCCATATCATCCTTCGACCATCACACCCATTGAAAATGCTTTCAAAGTTATTCATTGAGAGTGGGTTTCAATGTACGCCATAACGAAATTTCTCAAAGACTTTACTTTGCCGAATCATATCAATCGATCCATGAATATATATATATATATATATATATATATATATATATATGATTATTTTTATTTGTACAGACATGTACAAAATCTGCGACACTGGCATGTCGATGTTATCGATCAACAGTAATTATAAACTGAGATCTCATCAGGAGAGTTAGAATCCGATCTTAAAAAAAATTTCGACGGGTTTTGACACATTCTGTTGCATGTCATTCCCTTTTCCCCCTTTCCACTATTTCTGTCTGAATCAACAGATGATTTCATTTTTGCAATCTATCTACCTATCTATCTCTCTATTTACCTATCTATCTATCTCTCTATTTACCTATCTATCTATCTTTTTATTCTACCCTTTTTATTATATCTCTTTCCATATTATTTTATTTTATTTTATTTTGTTTTATTTTATTCTTTATGTTATTCTATATTTTATATTTGGGTTTTGAATTCTGATTTTAACATTTTGATTCATAACGGTCTCAACCACGTGACTTCCAAAATTTTGAAATTTTAAATTTCTTTTCTTCTTCTTTTTCTCCCCATTTCATTCTTTCCAAATATGATCTAATGTTAAGATCGGATTCTAACTCTGCCTGATGAGATCTCAGTTTATAATAACTGTTGATCGATAACATCGACATGCCAATGTCGCAGATTTTGTACATGTCTGTGGAAATAAAAAATAATCAGATATAAAAGCTCTATTTGATATTGAGCACTTTTTATAAACCCGATTAAAATTCTTTGGATCACTACCCTGTTTATGTTTTACCTGGATATTATCATTATATATATATATATATATATATATATATATATATATATATATATATATATATATATATATATATATATATATATTATATGTATAAATATATGTATATATATACATATATATATATTATATATGTATATATATACATATATATATATATATATTATATATATATATATATAAATATATATATATATATATATATATATATATATATATATACATACACGTTCGTTACTTGAAATATGTGAAAAAGTAATAAAAAGTCACAAATTGAAAACGTTCAAAGTTTTGCAGAATCTGCTATTTTCATTTTTATCGGAGTTTGTTTTTCGTAAACAAGTTTTAACGTATTTTCTCATGAAGTCTGCAGGAAAATTAAAAAAACATAAACCGTGAAAAAGTATGGTTGTCGTTAACTCTAATGTTTATGTACAGAAATAAATAATAGTGAAAAGCAAATTTTTTTTGTATGAATAGAAAAACAAATTTTTTAAAAGTCCAGGAATATTTTAGTATTTTTCTGCAAATAAGAATGTGTCAATTAGAAATGATAAATTTACATTTTTGATTTTTCTTAAATACTCAAATACTATTCATTTAATATATATATATATACATATATATATATACTGTCAATATTTTTTTAAATATTAAAGTGTTTTTTCACTTATATATATATATATATATATATATATATATATATATATATATATTTACATATATATATATACTATAAATATATTTTTTAAATATAAGTGTTCTTTTACACCTATATATATATATAAATATGTATATATGTATATATATATATATATATACATACATGCATATATATAAATATGTATACATGTATATATATATATATATATATATATATATATATATATATATATATATATATATATATATATACATAATACATAAGCATTTAGCTCGTGATTCTAGGCTGAATCTACGAACTGCGTTCGAGTCTATGCAACCGCTTGCAACCGCCACTTCTCCACTGATAATGATAGAAAACCCGAAACGATGTCGTCTGTAGGTATAAAACACTTATATATATATATTAGGTATATTTATATATATATTTATATATGTATATACATATAGAGAGAGATTTCAATAGATTTCGAGGGTCTTAAAAGTTTAGGATTTCAAATTTTTCATTCAGGCATGATCTACACGAGTCGTCTAAATTTCTATATGTACTGGCCTGTCGTATTATTTTCTATTGAATAATCAGTTAAAACCTGAAGATTCCCCCCGGGGATGAAAATCGGGAGCCTCTGTGTAGTTTAATTGCCATAAATATATTTTCATAGCTTACTACATAGCTCTAGTTACGCATCGAGCACTGTTGAAGTAAATAATGAATATTGATACATAAAAACTTATATCTCCTTATAACATTTTATGTGGATACATGAAATACTAAAATTATATATATATATATATATATATATATATATATATATATATATATATATATATATATATTAATATATTTGGTATATTATATATATATATATATATATATATATATATTAATATATTTGGTACATATATATATATATATAACGCATTTCTTTGGGTTTTTTTAAATAAATTATTTAAGTATCTTAAAAACAGTCAACTTCGTTGTTTACGAAGCCAAGGTTATATCCGGGTGGATACCAAAAAAAGAGGATATATACATCGGAATGACCCAAGAGTCTTTTGAACAAAGACTCTACGCACACAACAACACATTCAAACACCCCAAAAAAGACCACATAACCACACTAGCAACCCACTTATGGGATCTCAGATAGTCCAACACCTCCTACAAAATAGAATGGAGAATCACCGACAAGCCTAAATCCTCCAAGACCTGCCCTTTGTGCACTACTGAGAAATTCAGAATTATACAAGCTATCAACAACCTTTCTATAAACTGTATGAACATAAAAACCGAGGTCTTCAGAAAATGTCCCCACAAAAGAACATTCCTGCTAGCCCAATGGTCTGATAACAATATTACATAGCCCACCAATCATCCCTTTAAACCAAATACCCCTCTAAAAAGATAGTAAAGTATTTCTTAAAACATACAAAATAACCAACCTTCCAAAGACCTCCCTAAACGCATAACAAAATTTTTATTTCTCTATTTACGTACAAAATACCCCCCCCCCCGATATATGTTACACATACCACGGGCGCGACTACATTCACCCCGCCTACTTTGATACAACCTAGTCCTAACTCCTACCGACACAGATAAAACATTCATCAATAGACACCCCATTCCTTCGCCACAGATAATCACATCATCCATACTAAAACTAACCCCATCCCCCGCAGTTTATACATATATCAGTAGATACCCTATCTCCCCGTGACCATCCTATCACGGTAAATACATGAAACCCCGTTAAACTCCCAGGAATACAGATACCCCACAGTACGAAAGGAATTATTGATGCCTAACCCCACCCCCACCCCGCTTCATACAGACCATATAATAGATTCTCAAACCACCCGCCCACCCCTGTATAAGTGATGATGCGTGTACATGCGTGTGTATATATGTCCGTATGTATGTACACGTACATGTGCGCGGATGTGCGTGTGTATGTATAGTGTGCATATGATTAATAAATATAAAATATAAAATAATATTAATAAAATAAATAAAAGATTAAAGTAATAATAAAACACAAAAAATAAATAATAAAAAATTAATAACCCCCTGTACATGTGGGTGTAGATGTGTGTGCGTGCGTGCGTGCGTGCGTGCGTGCGTGCATACGTATATGCGGCTGTTGTATGTAGATATGTATGTGCGTCCATGCACGTATGTGTATATAAGTATTTATTTGCCGGTGTGCATGGAGGGAAGTACGCGGACATGTATGTGAACGTACGAGTGGAATATAATACAATAATAAGGTAAAGAATGTAATAAATTTTCCGAAATCCACTAACAATTAATATTATTAATACACCATCAATAAAATAGAAGTTAACAACCCCCACCCAGAGACTAAACTTATACCCCTCAAGTGGTAATAACAGATAGCACCCATCATTTTAATTATACTTAATTACGTTTATAACCAATTTTTGTTTTCAACATTACTAGTTATAAACGGGACATATCAACGGAACAGCGTTTTTAATATACAGAGTTTTTCGTTCATTATCAACCAGAAAATACGAAAATACCAATTGAATAAACAAAAATAAACAAACACGTTAAATTCAAATAAATATTATTGCATCATCCTTTTCAGCACTATATCGAACAATTAATCCGATACGTAAATTTAAACCCAAAAACGACAACAAAAAGCACCCTAATTTCACAAACCTAAACGGCACACTTCAAAGCCGCCTCTTTCGTATTTTTTCAGACTAGGTAAAACAGTAATATTACAAATCCACAAACGAACAGATAAATAAATAAAACATGAAGGCCTTCCAAACACGAACTAACATCGAACACACTTAAATCTTAATTAATCACTATCCCACACGGGTTTTTGTTTTCGGAGATACACCGTTTTCTGTCATTGTTGACGTCATTCCCCATCGGGCCGCGACTACAATCGTTTCAGCATGCCGACGATTCCACTGGGCCCAGAGATTTACTAAAGATGTCTAAATCTCCCCTTTTGGATGAAACCGCGATACATTTCTGAAATATGTAATGTAATATACAGTATTTAAATAAATTATATATATATATATATATATATATACTTACAGACTGTTTCGCTGTATAGTGCGGCTAGACCAGTTAGTGGACTCTAGCCGGGATTGGAACTCAATCGTCAAGCTGACAGTCAGCGCCTCTACCCCTACGCTAGCATAGGGCACTGACTGAATGTAAGTGATATCTCAATGTAAACATTGTCAAGTGCCGGGAGCTCGTATTAGTTTTACCCAATGAGCTATGCCTTAAAACAAATGGCGATTTCCTTACAAATAAGCTCTACCATAGAAAGAGAGGTTTATATAGTCATCCACATACAGACAGTTTCGCTGTATCACAGCTCTTCAGTACGGCTAGACCAAACAATCTATATATATATATATATCTATATCCTTCCATCGATCTCTATCAAACTCAGTGTGTTCATATCTATTTATATATCTATATTTTAATCTTTCTAGCTCGGCGAGCCGTTCAATGGATAAGCATTCTTTGCATTATGTGCTGCACTCCCACGCATGCTTAGAGATGCACGCGTTCCGTACCGTCTTTTCCCAATTAAGCGAATATATAATTAGTCCGTTGATTTCCTGTCCATCTCTTTCAACTTTCAGCGTCAATGGACTCGAGTGACGCTTCGAATTAATCTAATTTAAATTCACTGCATTTAGTCACGCCAGACTTTATTAATGCAAACGTATATAATATTATTTACTCCTTAACAGAATATCAAATTAATCACAAAGTTCGTATCTATCAATTCGCACTCAGCTAAATATACACTATATATATATATATATATATATATATATATATATATATATATATATATATAACTTTATTTCTGCGTTGGAGAGATTAATATATATATATATATATATATATATATATATATATATATATATATATATATATAAAGAGAGAGAAAGAAAAAGATTTTTAGATTAAATAGTTTATAAACTAATATTCGTATGTATAAATTTCTCTAATTAATTCATAAATAATTTATTTCGTGCATATATATATATATATATATATATATATATATATTTATATAAATATATATATTTATAATATATATATATATATTTATATATATATATATTATAAATATATATATATTATATATTATATTTAAAAAAAATTAACTTTTTCAAATTTATACCTACCAGCGACCATGCGCGATTTAAGTTCAATTTAAAAGAGACATTTTCACCGTTAAGTCCACACAATATCGGACGTGACTTCTACAAGCCCAGGAAGGATTATTACGAAAATAAAATAAGGTTTATACCTTTTATTTGTCTAAAGCTCTGACGAGGCTTGTTATATCAAGCGAAATATTAGATTTCAAAAAATCAAGATGAAGAAGAAAAAAATTTTTTTTTATTTTTTATTTTGATTTTAATAAAAATATATGCATCTAACACGTAGTTTTTTTTAAGGCATTTTGCCTCTTTCTTTAATTTTAAAATTCTAAAGATGCTTAAAAAATGACCTTTTCCAAATGTATACCTATCAGCGACAGTGCGCGATTTATGTTCAATTTTAAAGAGACATTTACACCGTTAAGTTCACACAACATCGGACGTGACTTCTACAAGACCAGGAAGGATTATTACGGAAGAAAAATAATGGTAATAAGTTTGATTTGTCTAAAGCTCTGACGAGGCTTGTTATTAGATATTAGATAAAAAAAAAGTCAAGATGAAGAAAAAAAAATATTGTTTTGATTTTTTATTTTGATTTTAATAAAAATATATGCATCTAACACGCAGTTTTTTGAAGGCATTTTGCCTCTTTTTTTAATTGTAAAATTCTAAAGATGCTTAAAAATATTACCTTTTCCAAATGTATACCTATCAGCGACAGTGCGCGATTTAAGTTCAATTTTAAAGAGACATTTACACCGTTAAGTTCACACAACATCGGACGTGACTTCTACAAGACCAAGAAGGATTATTACGGAAGAAAAATAATGGTAATACCTTTGATTTGTCTAAAGCTTTGACGAGGCTTGTTATATCAAGCGAAATATTAGATAAAAAAGTCAAGATGAAGAAGAAAAAAGTTTTAATTATTTTACCATGAATAATGATCATGTAGGATAGATGTTCACAGGAAAAAAACTATCCTTTCTTATGAAATGTCTAATTAGTATTGTCATTGATTTTATTTATTGTACTTACTGCACTTGTCACGGACGATGGACAAACCGAGGAATTTTGAAATGTGTTTAAAAACGTATTTTTGAAACGTGTTTTTGTGTATTTTAAAACATACTTTAAAAACGTACATCTGTAAATAGTTTGAAGTACTTTTAAGAAATTCTTCGAAAACGATATCCTCGGTTTTAGCCGAAACAACTGTTTGCCTTGATTAAAAACGTATTTTTTTCAGGGTAAAATAATTAAAACTCTGTAAAATAGCTCTAGTCACGCACTATAGAGTTATAGATGATTTTATGTTATAAAATAATCCTACATTTGAATAACCTTGAATGTTGAATTAGAACATATATATATATATATATATATATATATATATATATATATATATATATATATATATATATGAAGAGTTCGAATGCAAAACGCAATAAATCCAATTTGTTTAAATTGAAACCTTAATCAATAAAAGAACGAATATATTAAATATAGACGTTGAATATAAGCTTATTTTAATTGAAATCAAATATTAATTATTCCTGTATAATATTATGTAAAACATAATTTGATTGTGTGGTCGAGTGTTGGAATGTAACACTTTTAATCGTGCTAACTTCGTAATTTTTTACATGGCGTTTATCGCTTTTACATTCGAACTCTTCATATATATAATATTCGTTGGATTTCTTCTCTGTATAAAGGGGGCTCGAGGATTTTTGCACAATACATTTTTAATAAGGTTATTAAAACTAATGACTTCAGGACGTTTTTGCAAGCTAAGGCCTTCCAAGAGAAGCGAGTAAATTGTTAGCGGAATAGCTTGATGGATATTGCGTTTCTTAAAAAACAGAAATCAAAATGGCGCTGGAAATATCTTCTTTTTTTTTCTACAAATAGAAAAAAAATCGCTAATTTGCCTGTGCAGTTGAACTAAAGATCAAAAACCGACACAAATTGTTTGGATGCCTCAGAGCAATTAATTTAAATAATTATATTAAATGATGGAACGCTCCAACGTTTGCGATCGTTTGGTCGTTCTATAAATTATTACTCGCAATCTCTCTTACGTTTTTTACTCTTTGTGTGTATATTGCAATTTTATGCCTTCCCGCATTATGTATATAAAATTTAAATTAAAAAAAACATGAACAAAGGGAAATAACTCGTCGAAATTTGCAAGAAGTTCGATTTTACATCCATTATTATTTATACTAACAAAATTTGTGGTAGTTTTGTTTTACGGCATATCAACTCTTTTCGGGGTATTTAATGCTGAATCTGGTCATTTTGGTGAAGGTTTTTATGCTTCAAGTTCTTTATATGTTCAAATGTTTGATGATGGTTTTGGTTTGGTTGTTTTGTTTTACGACATATCAACCCTTTTCGGGTTATTTAATGCCGAATATGGTCATTTTAGTGAAGGTTTTTATGCTTCAAGTTCTTTATATGTTCAAATGTTTAATCATGGTTTTTGGTTTGGTTGTTTTTGTTTCACGGCATATCGACCTTTTCAGGTCATTTAATGCTGAATCCGGTCATTTTGGTGAAGGTTTTTATGCTTCAAGTTATTTATATGTTTAAGTATTTATTCATGGTGGTTGGTTGAGTGAAAGAGCAGATGGATGAAGAGGAGAGAGGGAAATTGTTATTTTTTCTTTGTTTTAGATTTTGCAGAACATGATTGAGTTTTGCAAAGGAAAAAAACATAAAACATCAACGTTCGGTGCATTTTGAGTCAGGAAGTCAATAACTTCAGATAGCCTGATTTGGTAGCACTAGTAGGTTCTATTTGACCCATAGATGGGGCCCTTACAGGTACTACTACTCCGTGCCAGAGTGGACCTGGGAGCAATGGCAACTTAGGGGCAACTCTACATTTCCTATAGCTCCCAAATGGAGGCCTCACCACTGGATGTCTTTTATGGTCATACACAGGACCACAGAATTTGTGTTATTGAATTATTTGAGATCTTTAATTAACATAAATCATAACTAAACACTATAATAATAAGGTTTACTTTACTGTCTTGACCTTTCTGTGTATATTTTCTTGTCGAATGTTCAATCCCGCAAAAAAAAACTACGAATTTTACTTATCACCTGAAATTAATAGACATTTTCTTATTTACTTACACAAGGTCGGTTTTAATGTAGGGGAAATCCAGTCCCCAAAAAGGGGCACCCTGGATTGGGACAAAAATTAAAATAGCCTCAGTCTAGAAGGAGTTATCCTGAACTGAGTAAGTACAGAAAAGATTAACTGTAGTATCGGAATAGACATTACACTTTGCTCTTAGCCAAAGAGCCAAGGAGTTACATATATTTCCGCAAAGAGTCACATATGTTTCCTATTTCAGTGTGTATTTTCTTCGCTAATCTTGCAACATACTACGAAGTTTAGTTATCAACTGAACTTGGTGGATAAGTCAAGCATTGGCTGAAGTTTATTCGACGTAAATACACGCCACTAACTCGGCAATCAGCTAAATCCCAGCCATTCACTGTGGAGGTCCCCAGATACCGGAGAGCCTTCTACTCCAAGAGATGTTATCTTCTAGCTGCCGACCTTTGGAATTCCCTCCCTGCTCCCTGTTTTCCCGAATGTACCGACATGCAGAAATTTAAAACTAATGTAAACAAACATCTCGCTGCACAGCTCCCAATTCAGGATGATCCCCAAAATGTTCACCCTAATTCTTAGTAGCCCCTTACGTCTACAGTGACAACTTGCCTTGTTTAGTGTGAACTAATTTTTTTTTAAATAATGTGGTGAGATGTCAGATATAATTGTACTAACGATTTTACGGGTGGCAATTTGGTAAGGGTCATCCTGTACAACATCTATTAAAACTTACTAGCAAAACTTACTAACCCTCACTCTAACCTAACCCTAACCTAACCCTAACCTTAACCTGTTGGAATCCCACTGTGCTTTCCCCATCAATACGAATCATTTACTGTTAATGATAATATTCCTTTTTTTATTTTGGTATATCGAAGATTATGGTCAAGATTACGAAAAAAGCAAAATTCGCATTTTTGGCGAAAACTTTGGTTCTGTTACTAATGACGCACACGATACTGATCAGTCTGTACTGAGATGCAGAGGATCAATCTCCACGAAAAACGTTAACTATTCTCCATCTGTGTAAGTGGCGTTTTTAGAGAAGGGTATTTTTTTTAATTCTTATAACAGTGTGAAAACGTTCTTTTGGCGTCGAACTGACTTCATGTACGCGTTTCTCTGCTATCTTAGATATTCTCTTCTTTTCTTCAGCGTTTTTTGTTCATTTGTATTTTCACCTGAAGATAATTCAACGAAGAATCGAAAACGTTCGTGATACATATGGAACACACATTATTATTTTTTGTTTATCTCAACACAAAAAGGATGATTTAAAAAATGGAAAAATAAAAAAGTATACTTAAGCTGAGAATTCTATTATTTTTTCAAATGTTTGCTTAAATTAAAAAATGATCCCTAAATATACACGCAATATATATATATATATATATATATATATATATATATATATATATATATATATATATATATATTGACATAAAAATGTTGTTTGGCACAAGACAAATGAAACGGACCGTAAAAATATATCTTACAGAAATGTTATGTTTTTTTGGAAATGTGAAATGTGAAAAAATAAAAATAAAAATAATAAAATAAAAACATGGTTATTGGAATATAATATGAACCTGACCTATATATATATGCACCGTTTTTCTGTCATTGTTGACGCCATTCACTGTCGAGCGTGTCCACAATCATTTCAGCTTGCCAATGATTACACTGGGCACGGAGATTTACTAAAGATGTCTAAATCTGCCCTTTTGGATGAAACCGCGGTACATTGCTGAAAATGTAATATACAGTATCTAAATAAATTATATATATATATATATATATATATATATATATATATATATTGACATAAAAATGTTGTTTGGCACAAGACAAATGAAACGGACCGTAAAAATATATTTAACAGAAATGTTATGTTTTTTTGGAAATGTGAAATGTGAAAAAATAAAAATAAAAATAATAAAATAAAAACATGGTTATTGGAATATAATATGAACCTGACCTATATATATATATGCACCGTTTTTCTGTCATTGTTGACGCCATTTCCTGTCGGGCGTGTCCACAATCATTTCAGCTTGCCGATGATTACACTGGGCACGGAGATTTACTAAAGATGTCTAAATCTGCCCTTTTGGATGAAACCGCGGTACATTGCTGAAAATGTAATATACAGTATCTAAATAAATTATATATATATATATATATATATATATATATATATATATATATATATATATATATATATATATATATATATACTAACATGCACTTGTGGACCCAGTATCTTGTATCCTTGTTTCTGTTCAATCTGTTATTCTCCGTCACGCAATTTCTTTTCATCGAATCTATGTCCACGTGTGTATGTTCAATCAAAGATTGAAATGTCAATGTTTGACTGTTGAAGGTCAAACGAGTTGGTATGAATGCACGGGTGTGACGGGTATGGTATCGGTCAATTCCCTAACCCTTACAAAAAGGCTTTTTTATTTCTTTTGTGACTTGCTGATTTTGTAAAATCTTTACCAGCGGCTATTTCTTATCTGTGTAATTTAGGTTCGTTATAGAGCCATTCAATAGCATTAAGTTTGCGCAGTTTCAATCTCGAAACCTTTTTTTATTTCTATTTTGGATGCATCCACGTGTCTCTATAAGACTAGTCACTCCGTCGGTTCGTAATTCTTCTGTTTCAATAACAATTTTGATCGCTAAGCGGGAACAGCAGCATGACTTGTTTAAGGCGAATACCACTTTCTTTGAAATAGTTGTATTGTACAAAGGATTGTGAATTTTATTAACGATTCTATAAGTGGCGTTTTAGGGTAGGGTAACGTAGAAGGTGCATAGTGAGCCGACGGGAAAGGGTTGGTGGTTAAACCAATGTTGCTATTATTTTTATTAGTTATCATTATCTTTGTTATCACGATTCGCTTGTAACTAGTCAATATTATCAAGTATCACAGGAAAGAATAAAGTTATAGACGTACTTTTTTGTTCCGGGCAGTCGATTTATTTATTTGTTTGTTATGTCTCCTTGGGCATCTCCCCTTTAACTATCTTCTCAATTCAACTGTTAAAAAATCAAACTCTTAGTACAGTATCGATATCCAGATCAAATTCTGTTAAATATTTCATTTGATAGCTCCCAAAAGTGCCCCTCAATTTCTTCCTTCCTACCACTTTCTCTGAATTCATCCAACCTCATCTTAAACTGATCCACGCTATTGCTGTTCTTAATCTGATCTGGCAACTTATTCCAAAAACATATTACTCTGTGAGCAAAAAAAAACTTAACTGGTTAACAGATCTAGTTTTTGAAAACTGCCTTGACAATAACCGGCCAGATCTAGAAGAAATACTTTTAAAAAATGCCCACAATAGTTAGAAATGCCATTAACTATCTTGAAAGTCTCAATCATATAACCTCTCATTCTTCTCTCCAACAAAGTAGTCACTCCAGATTGTCTAGTTACTTGAGGCAGAATCTTCCCCGGTTGGATTAGAACAAAAATAAAACTTGTAACCAAAAATATAGATTCGACGACTTTTATTGTTCATTCTCCCACTCCGTTTGTGAACAGCAGACTTCCTTACGAGGAAGAAAAGCACGGGATGTCGTCGCTTGTCGAAATCAAGTTCCGATTAGTTCACCGTAGTTATCAAAATCTGCTTCTATTTTCATGCAATCTTTTTCAACAGCCAAAAACAAATGTTTATTTTTATAATTTAACTACTAAATTTCCTAAATCGCCATCTGTCAAAAGATACTAGGGTCATACCTAACTCATCACATTCCATTCGCTAACCTTATTTTTCGTAACCTACTGATTTTTACGTCAATTATTGTTACATCTGTACACGTTTCTGTTAGACCGTTATTATGTCACTCTTAAGGTTGAGATATTATTTTCATTGTTAAAAGCGTAGTGTAAATATTTTATGAATATACGTTTTTGTTACTTGTTTTACTATCCGCCATTGTCTACATGGATCCGTGGCGCAATGGTTAAAGATGTTGATTAACCATCAGTTTCTATTGTGCATTTGAATAATTTTACAGCTTATATCTAAACTCAAAAGACCGAAAATTATTTTTTGTTATACAGTCATGTGTCAAAAATAAACTAGAAGTTTGGACTTGGAATCTTTCGATCATAATGCTATTTCTCAGTAAAATAGAAGTTTCGACTTATCGATAATAACTAGAAGTTTAAACTCTTAGATCATGATGCTATTTCTCAGTAAAATAGAAGTTTCGACTTATCGATAATAACTAGAAGTTTTAACTCATCGATCATGATGCTATTTCTCAGTAAAATAGAAGTTTCGACTTATCGATAATAACTAGAAATTTTAATTTATCGATCATGATGCTATTTCTCAGTAAAATAGAAGTTTCGACTTATCGATAATAACTAGAAGTTTTAACTCATCGATCATGATGCTATTTCTCAGTAAAATAGAAGTTTCGACTTATCGATAATAACTAGAAGTTTTAACTCATCGATCATGATGCTATTTCTCAGTAAAATAGAAGTTTCGACTTATCGATAATAACTAGAAGTTTTAATTTATCGATCATGATGCTATTTCTCAGTAAAATAGAAGTTTCGACTTATCGATAATAATTAGAAGTTTTAACTCATCGATCATGATGCTATTTCTCAGTAAAATAGAAGTTTCGACTTATCGATAATAACTAGAAGTTTTAACTCATCGATCATAATGCTATTTCTCAGTAAAATGTATGTTTTAGTGTATTTTTATGATTTTTTCTAGTATATAAAAAAACGTCAAATTTATGTTTTATGTGTTTGTCCGGCTGAATCCAAGAAACTACTAACGATACACTTACATATTTTTTCATTATACGACGCCACGTATCAAGGCTAAAAGCTACGCAAGGATTACGATTAATACGATGAGTGGGTTGTCAGTAAAGTGTATTTTTGTGTCTATTTGTTATTCATTATTAAATTATTTTTCTAGTATATAAAGTAAAGTCGAATGTATGTTTTATGTGGTTGTCCGACTGAATCTAAGAAACTACCAACGATACACTTACATATGTTTTCATTATACGACAGCACGTATCAAGGCTAAAAGCTACGCGAGGATCACGGTTAATGCGATGAATAGGTTGTCGGTTGAATGATGATGAAAATAATGAATGGGATGAATAAGATTTATTGACTTATGACGGCGCTTTATGAGACGCGTTTCTTGACATGGATATTCACTTTGAATGGTGTAGCCCTGGTTAAGACACCGGTTTTCCTATCAGCTAACGACTGGTGTGAGAACTCCAAGTGTGTAATAATAATCTTACATATCATGTTATCTTGTAGTTGGACCTACATAACATTTCATCTGACATCTCAAGTTTCATTTGATATTGTTGTATGAAAACTTAAAATTAGCAAGGGTAATAACTCATTTTAGTTGAAGGATGTATAAAGAGTTGCATCCCTTACAACTCCAATTTTATTTCTTTTTCTGTATACGTTGTAAAACTGTGTAAATAAAAATAAATAAATTAAAATAACTTCATCGGATCCCGGGTAATTACAGGTAAGTACAGATAATAACACCTATTATTAACAACTTTAAGCAAGACCCAGCGTTGCCCGGGAGTGAATAAATAATCTTATTTGGATTATTTGGATTATTCAGACTGCTGTTCTCATCTTGATTGTTATTCTCATATTTCGGCCGATGTAACCTCCAACCTTCTTCAGGTGGAGATTGTCGAACTCGGAAACTTTCTGTCGATGTCGGGAATCTTTAGAGAATTTGCTGACAAGAACCCGTGGCGTAATGGATAAAAGTGCTAAGTGATAATAAGTTCTAATTGACAATCTCTAGTGGTTTAAGGTTCAATCCTCAGTGCCGGTAATACTAAGAATGTAATTACGAATTAAGACTTCTACCCGGTCATTGCTGACACAATGAGAGTATAGTACCCCATGGGCTTAATAAATTGTTCTATTCGAAATACCATACAGATTCTTTAATCTGGCAGAAAGATTCCTGAGTTCAACAAGACGCCCCTGAAGAAGTTCAGAGAATACATCGGCCGAAACGTTCTAAGAATAACATAAAAGATGAGATAGTAGTCCAAATAATCCAAATGATCTAAATTATCAATACTAATCGAAAAATTATCGAAACACTATATTACTTTTTAATTATTACTTTACACGTTTATTTCTGTAAATTTATAGTCTTTATACCCTCGAGCCACTCCCAGCGTTTCACTAAGAATAAACCCAATTGTAAGTTTTAAGGGATGTCCTGACCCGATATCTTGCTTGGATGCACGTAAAAATTTAAGCCCAGTTTACTGTCTTCCCGGAAGATTTTATTAACATGATTACAATTTCATCAAAATTGGATATATTTGAACGTTTAATGAGGTTTTGCCCCTATAGATCTCTTACGAACGGTACTTACATATTCCATTGTCTTTCCTTTTATATACGAATACACTTTTAGATTTTATGTAAATTTTCTGAAACATTTGATTTTATAGGGAACACACACACAGAAATTGGTATTTATGTAGAAAAGAGTGAGATTTCCAGCTCGAAAACTATTGTTAGGATTCCATAGAATTTTACAAAAACTCCCTGAAGTAATATTAATAATGATGCTTATCTAAAACTCAAAAATAAAACCCACAAGAGGTAGACGAAAAGTCGCTGATGATAGACTTGAATTGTAATGTCTTGTTTATATCATGAAGGCCAAAATAAAAGATTGTTGTTCTCCAACTGTTCCTTGTTTCTTCGACGCTAAAGTTTTGAAATAGTTTGTCGATTTTCTATTGTTGAGAGTATATACAATCCAACAACGTTTTCTTGACACTATTATTGTGTCATTTTCTTCTAGATACGTACTAGAATCTCGCAGAGACGTTTTGTCATCTGGTTACTCAGTTGATCTGTCACGTTTTTGTTTGAAATAGCATTATAAGATACGTCTACGCTTCAGGGGTGTTTACCCCGCCTAATAAACCGGTATCGTCCGGGCCTTTCGGTCTGGATTTACGCCGGTCTATTGATGGTTGCCTCCCCTCTTTGGGGTGGAGTAAGTTTATTGCTTACTGTCTGAGGGGCCTCTACCGGGAAATGCCGACGGGGATGCCCAGGCAATTTTAAAATGGCCAGAATGATCGCCTCTCGAGCGCTGGCTTATCTAATCCCACTTTCCCGACATTGTGTCACATCTTACCTTGTGGGAGGTAGATAAATAAAATGATAGGCTACGTTCGTCTAAAAAAGAATTTGATCCGATTTGTGTGGCTTAAATTTAAAATAAGATTTATAAATTCCTCTATACCTCGAAGAAGGGTCTCGTTTTATCAGTTCGTTTGTCTTTCACGCTAATGTTTGCAAAAAACATTTTAGTTCCTATTTACTTGCCTCCCCACGAGGGTAAGGTCAGACACAAGGTCTGTTTTTTAATGTGGGTATAATCCAGCTTTTCCACAAAGGACAAAAATAAAAATTACGTAATTAGAAGGATTTCTCTTTAAATGTCTGAGGACATGAAATATAAACTGTAGTATCAGAACAGATACAACATTTACTCTTGTCGAAAAAATCAATGGGCATTTTAGATTGCCTGTCACCTTTTATAATTTTTAATGGAATTTATATATACATATATATATATACATATATATACATATATATATACATATATATATATATACATATATATATACATATATATATATACATATATATATACATATATATATATATATATATATACCTATATATATATATACATATATATATACATATATACATATATACATATATATATACATATATATATAAATATATATATATACATATATATACATATATATACATATATATACATGTATATATACAGATAAATATATATATATATATATATACGTATACAGATAAATATACAGATAAATATATATACATATACAGATAAATATATATATACATATATATATACATATATATATACATATATATATATACATATATATATACATATATATATATATACCTATATATATATATACATATATATATACATATATACATATATACATATATATATACATATATATATAAATACATATATATACATATATATACATATATATACATATATATACATATATATATACAGATAAATATATATATATATATATACGTATCCAGATAAATATACAGATAAATATATATAAATATACAGATAAATATATATATACATATATATACAGATATATATATACATATATATACATTTATATACATATTTATATATATACATATTTATATATATATACATATTTATATATTTATATTTATATATATACATATACATATATATATATAAATATACACATTTATTTATATATATATATATTTATATATATACATATACATATATATATATATTTATATATATATATATATATATTTATATATATACATATACATATATATATATATTTATATATATACATATACATATATATACATATACATATTTATATATATACATATTTATATATACATCTTTATATATATATATACATATACATATATATACATACATATATTTATATATATACATATACATACAAGTATTTAGATATATACATATACATATTTATATATATACATATACATACATATAAATATATATACATACATATTTCTATATAAACATATATATATACATATACATATATAAATTTATATATATATACATTTATATACATATACATATATATACATACATATATTTATATATATACATATACATACATATATTTAGATATATACATATACATATTTATATATATACATATACATACATATAAATATATATATACATACATATTTATATATAGACATATATATATACATATACATATATAAATTTATATATATATACATATATATTTATTCATATATTAACATATATATATAAATATACATATTTAATTATATATATATGTGTGTGTATGTGTGTGTGTGTGTTTGCGTTTGTGTGTGTGAATTTTGCAATAGTTAAGACCACATGGAACTGATTGTTTCGCAAACAACCGGAGCCTGCTGAAATAAGCCATTGGCCGAAATCAAGAAAAAGAGTGGTAAATCAAATTTTAGTTTGGGTAAAAAAAATTATTTATATGGTAAAATTGTAATTACAACCCGATTGATTATAAGAATTCATGCAATTTCGTCAAATGTTCACCTAATGATCATATCGTACATCCGGCACAAGCTATGTGCGTGGTTTTTTGACTTGTTGCAACGGTTCTTTATCTTCTTCTTTCGTGTTAATTAGATGATTCTGGCATTGGCATTAGTTTCCCCGATGTTTTACTTGTTAAAAATCTTTCTGCAAAGACATCGGGTAGTTACAGGAAGGACCACAAGAAGGTTGCCAACATACTGTGGAACCAACTGGGTTCGAACTTGGAACACCCAGGTCTTCAGTCCGTGTCGATAACCACTTAACCACCGTCACCTCCCGTTTTCGTCTGCTGTCAAGGAATAGAGTGAGTTTTAGCTCAACGCCCCCATTCAAGCTAAAGAACACAAGACAACAAAAATAATTACCTGTTGCTGTTTTCATCTGAGATGAATCGTTCAAGCGCTTTTCCTCATGATTATTTATCCTGTTATTCTTCGTAGAATCTGGATTTACTGCTGTGAATGTTGAGAAATATTACCGAATGGTAAACAGTTGTTGCGATGAGGCAAAAATGATTTCTTATGGACGGAGACCAGCTGCGTTGTTTCCGCTATACTACCATCATTTTTGGGTTCGTTTTTAGCCCTTTTCTCATGGACTGTATACTCATATATATTCAATGCGGCCAAGTTTCTTTTGGATCCACGTAGAACCATGATGGAGGATCGTTTCTTCGTAGCCAACTTAGTAATGACTGAATACCATCCAGATGAGTTTGTTAAGAATTGTGTACATAGATGTCATGTCATTGCGATAGTGATGGTTATTTTTTATAGATGAAAATGTTTTCGCATTAGCAGCACAAAAAACGCTTGAAATTATGGTCGCAGAACGAAGAAAGCATTGGCATGCTCGAAGTTTAAGAAAATGGGTCGTTCATTTCAAAGCATTGGTGGGTCAGTATTATAACATTGAAAATAGAAGCCTTTATCAATGCAAGATAAATTTATTATTATAATTTTTTTTACTTTAATCTTATTAATTTCGGAATTATATTCCATCATCAGAGTTGACCAATATTGTGTCATTTTTTTTGAACGACCTAGCATGCCAATGCTTTCTTCGTTCTACAACCAGAATTTAATTAATAACAACAAACGACTGCCAATTCTCAGTTTCATTTGATCTTGTAGAAGAAATGAATGAATTAATAAATGCTACTCCTACTGCAGTCATGTAAGTCTAATTGTCTCTTCTTTAGAACAACGTGGCGACTGTAGATTGAAATTAACAAAATTTCTGCCTTGGATAAAATCTCTTTGCAATAGACCTCAGGCTCAAGGGTTTCATTAATTAATTGATTGTAATTGAATTTATTTCAGCTGATTATAAAATTGATTTTATTCGATTAAATTTGAAGTTAAACCGTTTAGTTTTATTTGAAAGATACAATTTTTTTTATTTGATACTTCTTCAAAGCTTATATGTGAGTGTCACGTTTTTCACAGTCGATCAAAAACAATACGTCGCTGATTAAAGGCATCTGTTTCAACGCAACACAAAAAGTATATATATATATATATATATATATATATATATATATATATATATATATATATATATATATATATATATATGTATATGTGTGTGTGTGTGTGTGTATCGAGGCAGCATTTTTTTCCTTAAGACACGTATTATTAAAAATAACCGACAATTCTTGTCTGGATATTTTCGTATTGATCCCTTCAATTTTCCGGATTAAAGTCTTAATCTCGGAAGAAAATTGGCTGGTGAAACTGCCGTAATTAACGTTTTGGTCCAGAGTATTTTCTGACCCATCTGGGTCCATCTTCAGTGGAGTAATGTCAAACAGGTAAAAACCTGGAGTGAGATTTATCATTAATTATGGCGGGAAAAATTTACATATTAAACTATATTTATTAAGTATTATAAGCATGTAAGTATATTAGTACTAGTGCTAAAAATATTTTTTTTAATAGCCGGTTTTTTTGTTTTAATTAGTAAAGCTTCTAGTATGTGGAGTTTTTGGGTGTAAGTATTGTGTTCTAGGATTTTAGTATTGTCTACGAGAAGTTTTCGGATTTGCGAGCGGGGACAGGAATGTTCGTTAGTGAGGTGTTTGGCTATAGCGCTATTATCGGATAGATGCATGGTTAACCTCCTGGACAAAGTCGTGGTAGTCGAGAAAATATATACGGTTTTTCATTTGGTTGTCGGAGACACAGTCTCCCAATGGAATATATATATATATATATATATATATATATATTTATTTATATATATATATATATATTTAAAGAAGTGAGGCTACCAACATTTGTAAAAAACATGTTTCAACAATTGTTTGTTATTTTATTAGTTTATAATTTAATAATGTTGTAATTTTATGACGCGTTTCAAGCTTTTCTTGCTTGCTCTCTTCAGATATATAGTCCATTTGAAAAAGTTTTCTTTTAACAAATGTTTTTTATTGTTAAAAATAAAACATTTTTCCAAATTGAATATATATCTGATAAGAGAAAGCAAGAAAAGCTTGAAATGCGTTATAAAATCACAAAATTATAAAATAATAAAATAACAAAAATTGGTGCAAAAAGTTTTTTCTACAAATGTTGGTAGACTCACTTCTTTAAATATACATTTTCTTTCGTTGGAAATTCACTAATGCTGTACTACCATCTACTATATATATATATCTATATATATATATATATATATATATATATATATATATATATATATATCTATATATATATATATATATATATATATATATATAATGATGGTAATAATCCAGGTAAAAACATCCACAGCGTGGTAATCCAAAGAATTTTAACCGGGTTTATAAAGAGTGCGCAATATCAAAATAGAGCTTTATATATGATAATTTTTATTTACACAGACATGTACAAAATCTGCGACACTGGCATGTCGATGTTACTGATCAACAGCTATTATAAACTGAGATATCATCAGGCAGAGTTAGAATTCGATCTTAACCTCAGATTATATTTGGAGAGAATCCAAATGAAATGAGAAATATGATCTGAGGTTAAGATCGGATTCTAACTCTGCCTGATGAGATCTCAGTTTATAGTAACTGTTGATCGATAACATCGACATGCCAGTGTCGCAGATTTTGTACATGTCTGTGTAAATAAAAAAATTATCATATATATATTATATATATATATATATATATATATATATATATATATTCTATATATATATTCTAGAGATGAAAGATGAGAATAAAAAAATTGTAAAGATACAATAATTATTAGAACATCAAAAGTTCAAAGCAAAGAGCCTTATATCCTTGCTTTAAACTTTTGATGTTCTAATAAATATTATATATTTACAAATTTTTATTCTCATCTTTCATCTCTAGAATTGATTGCTCTATTCAATATATTGAGCTTTATATTATCACAGTAGATTATTATTAAACGATAATTCAATTATCTTTAATTTAATTCTAAAATTAAAATATATATATATTATATATATATATATATATATATACGTATGTATATGTGTGTGTGTGTGTGTGCGTATGTATGTGTGTGTGTGCTGTTATAAAATGTATATGCCATCCTGCCTCTCTATGTGAAATAAGGTTTCTTTAAAAGGCGGGGCATTTCGGTGTAAGTACAATTGTTCTACGAACTTGATACGTTTACAATGTCGTTATGTATATTAAATGAGATAGATATATATTCGTTCTTTCATCTTTATCGAGAGTTTTATGTAATATTCATGGTGAAGATAAAACGATACATTTTAGTATTTGTTTTTTTTATTTTCTGTTGACTGTGAACACCAAGTGCATCTTATGAATCAGCTATTTGCATACATGCGTCCTCGCATCTCTTAAAGAGGCTTTATCCATCGGTCCGATGGCTTGCCACGTTTCAGTTCGAATTAGCATTTTCGTCGCTAAGCGAATGGATGCATCTAAAATAAGATGCGTTCAAGCATCTACGTTAGAGGTTCTGTCTGTCCTTCTGACTATCAAGTTTACATGTAAAATAGTGTGTTGTCACACTTACGTCTGAAATAGCATTTTTAGTGTTAATCACCTAAATATTTAATGTATTTTTATGCAATTTTTTTAATTAGTGATTGCAGCGTTGGTTGTTTCACTTCATAAGTAATTAAGATCCTGAAAATTGCATTAAAAGTTGCCCTTAACTTTATAGGACGTATTTATTGTTAATATAGTTTTTTTTTAATTAATTTTGTACCTACATGGACATGTGTTTCTGGCTCACAGTATGGCTAACAAGGGTCGAATCATCGATATTGATGTTTATAGTCTAGTGTCTTACCATTGGACTACGACGTTCTGCCTAGAAATATGTACGATTTTTATCACATAAATATTATATATATTATATATATATATATATATATATTATATATATATATATATATATATATATATATATATATGTATATTTAGGCAGCAAGTCATTATCTAAGCAAGCGTTGTTGAACATCACGGAACTTTCGCGTTTGTATATTTTCCTCGTGAGGTTCTCAAACCGTCGAGCCATCTTTCTGGTTTTCAGGTGGCAATCCGTATAGTACTTGCACCTGAAACCAGAAAGATGGCTCGACGGTTTGAGAACCTCACGAGGAAAATATACAAACGCGAAAGTTTCCGTGATGTTCAACAACGCTTGCTTAGATATATATATATATATATGAGAAAGAAAGGATGAGAGTAATCCGACATAATGGGAAATGAAAAAGGAAAAACCAAAAGATTTTTTTTATGTATTCATCAACGCTTCGTCTTTATTTGTAAGACTTCTTCAGGATGATAATTTTAAGAAAAATCTCACGCAAGTACATAGAAATATTGGGTTGACATGATGGGTTGATGAAAAAAAGTAGTAGCCACTACTGGGAGCGCAGGACCAAGGTCGGGCTGAGAAAAGTCGGTGGCAGAGTGTAAAATGAATGTGAATAGCTGTGAGTGAAAAAGGGAGGGTGGGAGTGTTAGTGAATTTGTGTTAGAGTGGGAGAGAGCGGAAGGGGAGGGGGTGCTGAGGTTTTTGTCGTGGTGAGGTGTAGCATGGATTGTGAGGGGATAGGGGAAAGAGAAGGGGAAGGGGGAATCTCTGTGTCTTTTGTGTGTAGGTAGTATCATAGTTTTAGAAAAAGATTTGAAGAAATGAAGATGATTTGAAAGTAGGCGGGTTGGGTGGGTAAGAGTGTGAAAGAAGAAGTTTGTTTTTTCCTTTTTCATTTCTCATATATATATATATATATATATATATATATATATATAGAAGAAGAAGAAGAAGAAGAAGATTAATAACTGAAGTATAAGTGTAGCCTATCAGAGAAACAGATACGAATTTTCCATTAGTAGTAGATTATTAGTATAATGACCACCACTCTCATTATAATTATTCCTTCTCTAGCTACTCAAAGGGTAGTACTATAGCAGTATCTGTCCGAGTAGAATCTGAATGACGTCATTATACGTCATATCAACAGTAAAATACTGATTAAAGAATGCGGTCTCTTACTACTAATGTCTGTTAGTGTTTTTTTACCGTTCGTTTCATGTTCGGTTTTCTTTTAAATTAAATCTCGCTACTCGACGTTGATTATTTTGTTTTTGGCCTTTTGGCTAAGATCAAAGTGTAGTATCTGTTCCGGTGGATACTTCACCCCATAGAGGAGTAAATACATACTCGACGTTGATTATTTTGTATAGAAAATCGCTTGACTTTGACTTCAGAATAGAAAAACGTTAGACAGCGATGAAGCAATAATTGCAAATAATTAATTAGCGTTTGTTGTTTTTATATAAAATGATAAAGAAAAATGCAATTTACTTTCTGAAAAATCTGTTACGGTTTGCGTGTGAAGGTGTACACAATAATCCTGCTGCTGGTGGTGGTGGAGTGATGTTCCTGCTAATTAGTGAGTTAAACATAATAATAATAATAATAATAATAATAATAATAATAATAATAATAATAATAATAATAATAATAATAATAATAATAATAATAATAATAATAACAATAATGATAATAATAATATTAATAATAATATTAATAATAACAATAATAATAAAAATTACTATAATCACAATAATAATAATAACAATAAGAATAATAATTATTATAATAACAATAATAATAATAACAACAATAATAATAATAATAACAATAACAATAATAATAATAATAATGATAACAATAACCACAACCACAATAATAATAATAATAATAATAATAATAATAATAATAATAATAATAATAATAATAATAATAATAATAATAATAATAATAATAATAATAATAATAATAATAACTAGCGGGACCCGTGTAAATTACACGAAATGATGGTTTCAATACTAATCATCTTGTCCATAACTTATACATGTTTGAATAAAATATGATAAGATTTGGACTTGTATATTTATTTTTTAAAAATGAACAATACATGAAACAATTTACAAAACTTCTTTATATACAATATTTCTAGTGAAGGTAATATTTCGACGGCTAAACCTTACTTGTAAATGTTTTAGATTAAATTAAATTTGGCTCAAATTCATGAATATTTATTTACTCCTCTCCAGGAGTAAGGCACAAGGCCAGTTTTATCTTACTCCCACAAGTAAGATGTGACCCAAGCTCGGGTCGGGAAAGTGGGGTTTGAAAAGCCAGCGCCCGAGAAGGTGAGCACTCTAGCCATTAAAAATTGCCTGAGCAGCCCCGTCGGCATTCCCCGGTAGGGGCGCCTCAGGCAGTAAGCAATAAACTTACTCCTCCCCAAAGAGGGGAGGCGAAGCCTGGGAGGGTGGACCTCCTAGAACTG
>OY744545.1:70230838-70260838 GCA_963556195.1 Sepiola atlantica
AGATATGTACAGTCATGTTTTAATCAATGGGAACATTTATTCACAGACGGGAGGGGCGAGTTCTGCCCTTGTCAAACCCTGAAATCATAAAACATAAGCCATTACACTCCATGTAACGTCTACTTATGAGAAGAAAAAAATATATTAACCCAGAAGCATGTTAGGGTTAGGGTAAGGGGTTAGGGTTAGAGTTAATATTAGAGTAAGGGTTATGGGTTAGGGTAAGGGGTTAAGGTTAGGGTTAATGCTAGAGTAAGGGTTATAGGGTAGGGTTAGGGTAAGGGGGTAGGGTTAGAGTTTGAGTTATGGGTTAGGGTAAAGGGTTACGGGTTAATGTTAGAGTAAGGGTTATGGGTTAGGGTTAGGGTAAGGGGGTAGGGTTAGAGTTTGAGTTATGGGTTAGGGTAAAGGGTTACGGGTTAATGTTAGAGTAAGGGTTATAGGGTAGGGTTAGGGTAAGGGGGTAGGGTTAGAGTTTGAGTTATGGGTTAGGGTAAAGGGTTACGGGTTAATGTTAGAGTAAGGGTTATGGGTTAGGGTTAGGGTAAGGGGTTAGGGTTAGGGTTACGGCTAATGTTAGAGTAAGGGTTATGGGTAAGGGTTAGGGTAAGGGGTTAGGGTTAGGGTTACGACTAATGTTAGAGTAAGGGTTATGGGTTAGGGTTAGTTAAGGGATTAGGGTTAGGGTTAATGTTAGAGTAAGGGTTATGGGTTAGGGTTAAGTTTAGGGGGTAGGGTTAGGGGTTAGGATTAATATTAGGGTTAGGGTTAAGGTTAGAGGTTAGGGTTAGGGTTAACGTTAGGGGTTAGTGATAGTGTTAGGGTTAAGGTTAGGGTAAAGTTAGTGGTTAGGGTTAGGGGGAAATGTTAGGGTTAGGGTTAGGGTTAGGGTAAGTGTTTAGGGTTAAGGTTAGGGTTGCGCCTTAAGCGTAAGGGGCTACTATTTTAGGTTCTAGAATTATAAACGGCGACCTGGATGGGGAGTTGGGCAGCAAAATGTTTGTTCACATTACATTTAAAATTCGATAAAAAACAGAATAGAAGATCTTTCGATATCTTGGGATCTCTATAGTGAAAGGGGTGGATTTTTACTGCTGGTGAGTCGTGGTTTATTTTTGTTTAAGGGGTACAAATGCGGTAAGTTTATCGGAGCACATTCCGCGGAAGGACTTACAAAACAAGCACAAGTATGCAACTCTGGGGTGATGTGACAGTGACTAGAGCTTAGCAGACAGTTCGGGTCTTATTAGGTTAGAAATTCTTTTTTGCACCTTGCCCAAGATGGAGAGGCAAGTGGTTCCTGCGCCAGGTTAGATGTATAGGCATTACTGCGACAAACTCTTCCACATTCTTTAGAGGTCAGATCAGACGTCTTGCGTGCATCGCTTATGAGTTTCTTATGATGGATGCGATTCCTTTCAAATGATGTCTTGCCATTCTGCAGTGTGTTTCCCATTGAAGACATTGTCAAAGCTGCAGCAAAGAAAGTGGGCTCCCTCTTCACACCTGTCATTATCCTGTATCTCTACAAAGCCACCATCCGCCCATGCATGGAGTATTGTTGCCACATCTGGGCTGGTGCATCATCTACTAGTCTCTCCCTCCTTGACAAAGTCCAAAAAAGAGTCGCCAACTTAAAAGATCTCTCATTGTCAACCAACTCTAAACCTACTCCCTAATTCTCAGTAGCCTTTACGTCTACAGTGGTGTCCTGCCTTGTTTGGGGTGAAATATCATTAAAAAAAAAATAATAAAAACGATCAAAGAGTGAAGTTTTCTTACATATATATATATATATATATATATATATATATATATACATATATATATATCAGGTGTCATGAACGATCTAGACACAAATGAAAGTTGTTGGAACCTCATACGTCGCAATCGACGGGAGAGTCCATCATATATATATTATATATATATATATATATATATATATATATATATATATATATATATATATATATATATATATATATATATGAGGATAAAATGCACGATATATCATAAAAATGAAATGACGGGAAAGAAAAAACGTGTGTAAAAAGACAAACGGGAAAAACAAATTTAAATACGGAAAAAATCATAAACAAACGAGAGATTTTACCGGTTTCGTTCAGAAGACGTACGTTGATCCGAATGAAACCGGTAAAATCTCTCGTTTCTTGCTGATTTTTCCTATATTTAAATTTATTTCTGTTTATGAGTGTTTCCACTTGTTTTTTTTCTATATGTGTTTGTGTTTGATTAGTTTATGTATGTGTGTGCGCATTTGACTGTGTGAGGAAATAAATGTGTGTGCGTGTTTGCATCGGCATGTTTGTGTTTGTTAGGGTTTGTGCGCTAGTATGTTCTTTCTCTGTGTGTGTGTGACCGTAGTTATAGTATCCTGTGTAAGTTTTTGTGCGGTTAATCAAACTATGTGTGTGTAGAATTGCATTTTTTTGTATCTTCTTTTTTTGCTGGGGAGGGCATCCTACCGGATGCCAGACATTCACCCGCTATTTCAGACACTCCAGCCGAGAGATCTTTTAAAGATTCTAACCGTCGCTTTAAGTGCAATTATTTGTATCTCTCTTGCACTTGATTCACCGGGTATATTCACTAGGTAGCTTTTGAAATTATTTTTCATTAGTTCGGTTGCTCCTATAATTACTGGTGGGATGGAGATCTTCCTCAGATTCCAGTTTCTGTTTGTGTGTGTGTGTGTGTGTGTGTGTGTGGGTGTGTGTGTGTGTGTGTGTGTGTGTGTGTGTGTGTGTGTGTGTGTGTGTGTGCGCGCGTGATTCCGGTTCGCTAGAATCCGCTTTTTTGTTTTGTCATAAAATTCAATCATGTGTGTGTAGATTTGCATGTGCGTGATTATAAACGTGTCTGTGTGTGTTTGCCTCCGTCGGTTTCTGTGTATGGGTGTATAAGTGTGTATACATGTGGGTGTGGGTGTGTGTGTGTGTGTGTGTGTGTGTGTGTGTGTGTGTGTGTGTGTGTGTGTGTGTGTGTGTGTGTGTGTGTGTGTGTGTGTGTGTGTGTGTGTGTGATTCCTGTTCGCAAAAAAATACTCTGTTTTGTTTTGTCATAAGATTCAATCGAACTAACTGGTTTTTTTTATTATTCTAAACAATGAATAATTCTCTCAATCACCGAGACTTCGACGCACACACGAACCGCACGAAAAAAAAAAACTCCATCCTTTTCCAATTTGAGTCAGATGTCAACTATTTCTATTCGATAAGTTGAATGCTATTTAATTGCATTATCTACATGTGTCATATTTCATTCGCATCCCAATTTGATATCAGTTTCATTTCCAAGTTCTTATCCCCAACATATCATTACACGTCGAGTTATGGTCTGAAAATGTGTACTTCAATTCTTATTCTCTTTCGTGTTTTGAGCCAAACGATCATCGATGTCTATCATTTTTATTATAAACAAATAAAAGCCAAAACAAATACGGGATCAAACCCGGCACATTGATGTAAGTTTGACAAATTTGACAAACAAATTTAAATTTAATAAGTTTAGCAAAAGTTTTTGGCGCCATTTTTACATTTATTAAGAGCGAGAAGAATACCCGTTCCAGTGTGGGTAAAATTAATTTCCCGAACATTTTTGCACCATTTTATGCCCCCTTATGAATATGAAAATCATTTAATAATCATACTAAAACATTATGTCTAGAATCCTTATTCCAATTTTGATCAAAATCCATGATATTGATTCTAGAAAATGTCTAAAATTTAAAACTTAAATTTACGAGGTCTTAAGAAAGAATTGAAATACAGAGAATCTTTCTTAATCAGTGTCTAACGACTATGAATTAAATTCAATGAAAATTTGAAATATTTGAATTTTCGAATATGGTATTATGCCCTTAAAACTCCCTTTAAAATATAAAATAGATACTGAAATTTGGAGAATATTTATGTATTGATGTATAATACCTATTGCTAAAATTTAACAAAAGTTTGAAACATCTCAATTTTTACGAAGGTATTTAACCCCCCTATTTGCCCTTTTGCATGAAAATAACCGTCTTATTTGCCAAGCTGCAGTGTAAAATAATTCATTATAATACGTTAATCAGTTTGTTGGTGAATATTATACATGGAAATATATAAACATATACGCGGACTATACTTTGTATAAATTGCTGTATTTTTTTAAAATTTTATTTTGCCTTTGTTTTGTAAAAACAACGTCATTATTTATAATGACGTTGTTTTTACAAAACTATTTCAATATGATTTTGAAAGTTAAATCTAATTATTAGAGTATCGTTTGGTCAATAAATTATTAATTGAACCGAATTTTTTATAAAACTATGACAGATATTTATGAAGGTGATGCTGGTTTAATTTCTTTAAAATTATCAATTTTTTTCAGAAAATTTCAATTTTTTAATACACGAAAATTTGCTAATAATTTTAATAGCTAGTCTACGTTACTTTTTATCAGACAGTTAAATGCTTCCAAATTTCGTTTTAAATTTCGTAATGCCAAAAAATAAACCATTCTTTTATTCAACTGTTATTAAAAAAAAAAAATAACTTTTTTTACGAAGAAACCGTAATGCCTACTGGTGGTTTTAAATTCTTAATGACATTCTTTTTTAAATATCAATTTTTAAATTTTGATTCATTTTAGACTATTAGATTTTTTTATTTCAAAAGAGGTATCTAAATTTTTAAATACGGCTATCGCTTTTACAAAAAGAATAATAAAACTAAATATAGCCCACATTTAGACCTCTCATACCTAGCAGCTGTGTTAACAATTCATAATGATCTGGTAATAAGTTTAGGAGCCAATTTTGTACATACAAATATATAAACATATAAACATACTTACCTTTATATAAATAGAGATATATAATTAGAGCATATATTAATGAATTCATGATGATCGGTTAATTAGTTTAGGAGTAAATCTTATACATACAAATATATAAACATATACACATACCTAACTTTATATAAATAGAGATATATAATTAGAGCATATATTAAGTGAATTCATAATGATCGGTTAATTAGTTTAGGAGTGAATCTTGTACATACAAATATATAAACATATAAACATATAAACATATAAACTACCTAAATTCATACGGATACCAGTAAGAATTAAATGTTCGAGTTCTTTGGGTTTATATATATGGCCGATAAAAATAATTTCTCTATTCGTTAAAGTCTGCATTAATTGCCCAGGTTTGTATCCGGATCGCCTCCACACCTCCTCATTGGTTACATGTTACTTCCAGTTGATATTCAGCATCCGGAAACGTGACAGTCTGTGGGAGGTGGTATGAAATTGGGAAATTATACGTGCAGTTACCAGTTACGTCTCTTTAAGTCGAGAATCCACGCCAATCACGGTGGTGAACATTAAAATCTCAAAATCCATGTATTTGGACGCTCTGATCTAGTGGGAGGGCTGCATCTATGCTATCAGAGACAAAATGTAGCAGGATAATTAGTGTCCCGAGTCGAAGGAAAACTATATTAAATGTAAGTAACTAAGGATGTGTTGTAAGGTTAACATTCCGAAACCATCATAAAGTGGCTTGTATTAACTACAATTCTGTATGAATGAATAGAGTTGGTACTATCAGTCATCATCATGGACGGCCTTGCCTTTGTAAGGCGTCGACGACTATGGTCCTCCACATTGTCCTCTTATCTATTAAACGAAATAGTCCCATTGCATTCCGGTTTGTCCACCTACGCATATTGTCCATAAACTTACATCTTGGTCTACCCACTGGCTTACATCAAGTAAGAACTAAATGTTCCAGTCCTTTGTGTCTATAAAGTCATTTGTCTTTTCATCAAAGTCTGCATTAGTTGCCCAGGTTTGTATTCAGATTGCCTCCACACCTCCTCATTGGTTATATGCTGCTTCCAGATGGTATTCATCATCCGGCTAATAAACCATGTCTCCACGAAAAAAAAGTTTAGTTTCTAATTAAGGACATATAGTCCAAGTCTTGCATCCATAAAGTAGAATGGACCAAACGTACGCTCGAAATATCCTCAATCTGGTCTCCAGCGAGAATGTACGAGACTGAAGAACAGAAAACAGCTTCATAAACGCACTCTTTGACTGAGCAGTCTAGATTTTACTTCTGCTCTACACGTTCCATTAGATGTTATAACTGACCCAAGGTAACTAAATGATTATAGTTGAGAGACTGCAGTGTCTCTAATCTTGAGTTCACGGACGGACATTCGAGGTTTTTCAAAAATCGCCATGCAAAAGGTCTTTTTAGCATTCAGTTGTAATCCGTATCTTTTGCTTTCTTTAACGACTACGTCAAGAAGTTTTTGCAAGTCTTCACTCGATGTTGCCATTAGTATGGTATCATCAGCGTATCGGATGTTGTTCAGCTGACGTCATCCAATCGAAACACCCTCTAAATCATCCAGATGCCTCAGGATATTATTACTATATAACTTGTTCCATAACGCTCCATAATTAATCAAAGGCCATTGGTCAATGTAAGACGTTCCATAGTGTTACTCATCTTTCGGCTGATTACCATTCCGTCACTTCCACGTTTATTGTAACAAAGCGAAGTTTGAGAGATTGCTATACAAGTATATATGTTTGGTAATTTACGTAGGGAAACAATGATAAAAAGAATCAGATTATTTTTCGCACCGAAATATTGTTTTATACTTCTTGAGATAACAGTCGCATTGGAGAAAATATTGTTTTGGATGCGGCTGTTTTATATTGCAGCAGCTGTAACGGACGAGGGAAAAGTGAGAAGTCGACCACGCTGGCCCGCTGTCATGATTTGAAGGATTACAATTGAGGTAATTCCGTGTACAAGCGATTTAGGTCGAGAACAGAATAGAGGCATGTGCAGATCCGTCCTTTCAGAGGGTACGGCGTCGTCGACGGAGACGATTCAACACGATCAGTCTCCTTCAGGTGAGTAAAAACTTCGTCAACGCTTCACCCCATCTCACCCCTAAAATACGGCTAAAAGTCGACAGCACAACATCAACCGACACCAGGGGTATTAGCCTGGGGTGCAAGTGGAAGCGAAGGATATGAATTATTAGTTGATGCGAGGGACCGAGCAAGGTACACGATAAGTTATCACCCGTGATTTATTTAAAACTATTTCACAATAAAACAGCAGTATTACGTTACTTTGTTAACTTATATGTCAGAGTGAATACGTTGAACATCGTTTGACGTAGAACGAAACAAATCCGTGTTACTGATATAGAGCCGTGAACAAGAAAATTCATTCAGCAAGTAAGAAAGAAAGTAACAAAAATAATAATGTAAAAAAAAACGAAAGAAAAAGGTAACAATATAATAATAAAAACATACCTGAAACAAAAGGCATCATTTTAAATATATTCTCAAGGTATCCTCATAAGAAGACGAGTGTGAGAGAAGCGCCATCACCAGTAGTGACGGAAATTAACTTAACTAAAGGGGGGTAAGTACTGAATGCATATAAGCCCGAAGAAAAATACGTGTGGGAAGATTTGAATAATTGCGATATTTTTCTAGTGACTGTCCACGTTGACGCTAATTTTGAGATTGCAAATTGGTTGACAGTCTGGGAATTGTCTTTTCAAACCTAATGTTGACGAACCTAAAAGTTCTTATAGTTAACTCTTTAATATATATATATATATATATATATATATATATATATATATATATATATATATATATATATATATATATATATATATATAGCGAGAGAGAGAGAGAGAGAGAGAGAGAGAGAGAGAGAGAGAGAGAGATTTATATATATACTAGACCACCCGTGACCCGTTGGGTCAGTTTGTTATATTAGCTATGGAATTCATGTATGAGCGTGACACTTGTGGCATAAAGAAAATAGTTTTTTTTTACATAACAGAAGCATTTCTATGAAAGTATATTAAAATGAAAAAAGAATATAGATTTCTATGAGTCGTTCTGTTTATTATAATTGTTTTTTTTTTTTAAATTACAGTTACTGAATTATAAGTGGTTGGTTAGGGCGATTTGAGAAAGGAAGGGGGTACAGCCGTGGCCACCGAGAGACAGCAGGCTTTCTCGCGTACGTAACGAAAACAGACGGAGTAGGAGTGGTGAAATCTATGAGAGGGAAAGTGGGAGGTGGTTTCGTTCACCGACCGCTCGTATGGCTGATATTAATAATGAGTGTTGTTTTTTTGTTCGTTTGTTTTTGTTTTTTGAAAGGGGGGTGTTTTTTGAAACTGCGACAGACTTTACGAAGTCTTCCCGTTGAATGTTTTTAGCCGTGAAGAAAACAAAAAAACTATTTGATGAAATTAAATGAAATTGTTTATATTAAAAGACTAAAACAAACATTGCTAAAACTCTCAGTATTATAAGGTCAGGATCAAGGACAATGAAGCAGTCCTGGGAAAAGAGTGGCGCCCTCCCCTACATCTTGGGTTAGTTGATAATGTAAAGAGATCCTCTACTGTAATCGGGCAATTTAGCCTTTTATAAAGTCTGAAATTAGCGACCACCTCACCTAAAATAAGCGAACGCCATTTTTGTTTGACGAATTTGACAATATAACTAAATAAATATTTGAAATAAAAAAAATTAATTTCTCAGATGTTAACCATACAATATCATTGCCCTTGTCTTATTTTTACGTCTCTATTTGGTACTTTGTTACATGGGGACCCGGGCTAACTTTGACCCTGACCCTAACTTTAACCCTAACCCCCAATGACCCTGAACTTTATAGGTAACCCTACCCCCCTCCCTAACCCTAACGACGGGGTCAAAGTTAGCGCGGGTCCCAATCTAACGAAGCACCATCTATTTGTTAGTAAGTTACGCTTGTTTTATTATGAGCACCCCCCCGGATAAGAGTGAAATATTTTGAAAAAATTAATAATTTGCCTTCCAATAACGCGTGTACGATGGACACTCTACTAAAAAGGGTTGATATACCGTAAAAACTGGTAGGCTTCCGATAGTAAACGAAATTATACTTGTTACTTTTTTTTTCGATTAGATTTTCTTTTTTATTTTGCTTTGAATCACGACTTTCCTCACTTTCGTTTTTGTTAAATATTTTTTTTTTTACTTTTTGCGATTTATTTATTTGTTTTTATTGCGTTTTCACTTTTCAATTACGTTTATTCTCTCTCTCTCTCTCTTTCTTTATCTTCTCCCTCTATCTCTCTCTTACGAACACAAACTTTCTCTTTCTTTCGTACGCGCTCTCTGTGTTTCACTGAAAAAAAAAAGGAATTCCACAGTGTTTTCTACATCAATTTGTATAATTTACTGTTAATAAAATTATCCGGTGGCTAGAAATATGCACATATCTTACTCACCAAAATTTTGCGTGACGGGATGGAAGTATATATATTTATTATATTACTCGGTTGTCGGGGTAAAAGCTGTCTCTTCAGCAATCACTATCGGTCGCGACTCCCCTCCCCCGTTGTCAGGGGCAAAAGTAAATACTAAATCTTATTAAATGAGAGTGTCAGATCGTGACACAAAATAAGAAACTTAACTTCTCAGATGTTAACTATACAATATCATTGTCATTGTCTTATTTTTTACTATCTCTATTTGGTAGTTTGTTACATTGGGACCTGGGCTAACTTTGGCCCTGACCCTAATTTTAACCCTAACCCCCAATGACCCTGAACTTTATAGCTAACCCTAACCCCTCACTGACCCTAACCCTAACGACGGGGTCAAAGTTAGCGCGGGTCCTAATGTAACAAATCACCTTCTATTTGTTAGTAAGAGACTTTTTGCGATTTATTTATTTGTTTTTATTGCGTTTTCACTCTTTCTCTATCCCCCCCCCCCTCCATCTCTTACGAACACACACTCTCTCTTTCTTTCGACCACGGTGTTTCACTGAGAAAAAAAACAAAAACAAAACAAACATTGCTTATTGTCCGTTCAAAACATTTAAAAAATAAATACTGGTTCCTTACCATCCAAAAATAATAAATAAATGTTTTAACACTTTAAGAAGTGGTGCAAATAAAAAATAAATACTTAGTTCAAACTATCATTGAAAAAAAAAACATTGCTTAACGTCCGTTCAAAAACAACAACAACAAAAAATAATAGACATGCCCTAAAAACGTCAAAATAAAAAACAACAAATAGTTTTAAGTTTTAAGCAACACAAAAAAGTACTTTTTGACCGGGTGATTAAAAAAAATGTATTATTTCTTCCCCTTCCGCTCGAAATGTAGAAGAAAAATATTAGCGGCTGGTTGGGATCGAACTATAAACCAGTCGGGCCAAAGACAAAAATACTACGTCGCTTACCGTTGCGCTAAAGGGAAATAATTAAAATACGATGCAGAAATTAGGCTAATTAAATGTTATTAATAATCTAGGTGCGGCACGCATGCGCAGAGCGTTTGCTGGAAGCGTGACACACGTACGTACACCTTAGCGTATTAATATATAGATTGTTGTTGTTTTGTTTGTTTGTTTTTGTTTTTTAAAAGGGTTTGAAACTGCGACAGACTTTACGAAGTGCTCCCGTTGAATGTTTTTAGCCGTCAAGTAAACAAAAAAACTATTTGATGAAATTAAATGAAATTGTTTTATATTTAAAGCGATATAAACATTTCCAGAATGAAAAATTGCATGCGTTCGTTAATAAAAGGAGTTCAACGGAATTAGAATAACAGATTGGAAGACGATGCTATTTACGCATGCGCAACCAGATGTTGAAAACCGGAAAGCTGAAAGCTGATTGCAAACATACAAGACCCATAGACTTTTAGTAGTATATAGATTTGTGTACGCGTGTATATATATATATATATATATATATATATATATATATATATATATATTTCATGTATCCACATAAAATTTCATGAGGGGATATAATTTTTTATGTATTAATTTTCAGTATTTACTTCAACAGTGCTCGATACGTAAGTAGAGCTATGAAAATATATTGACGGCAATCTAGTTACACAGAGGCTCCCGCGTTTCATCCCCGGTAGGGAGGATATTCAGGCTAAAATGCATGGAGTTAGTTTTGGCGGGTATTTTTATATACACGGCTAGCTAGTTACCTTTTTATGTAATTTGGAAGAAAAAAAGAAAAAATTACATAAAAAAGTGAACAACATAGCAAAAATAACACTAAGAAGAACAAAGAGCAAATAGAAATAAACAAAACACTAATAGTAATTACACGAATAGAAATGAAAAAGTGAGCAATGAAAAGAAAAGATGTAACTGCTTAAATCGTACACTTTGTCCACTACAAAATAAATGTCTAACCAAAGGTATTGTATACCAAGCCACAATATTTGCCACAGAAAGACCGAATAACAAGAAGTACTACGTGGGTATGACCTCCCTATATTTTAAAACCAGATATTATGACCACAAAAGCACATTTAAAAACAGAACGTCGAATTAAAACAGCACTAGCAAACAACTATTTGGAGCTCAATAAAAATGGACGCTCACCAATACGTGAATGGAAAATAATACGACAGGCCAGTACATGTAGAAATTTAGACGGCCCGTGTAGATTATGTCTGAATGAAAAATTTGAAATCCTAAACTTTAAAGACCACAAAATCTATTAAACTGTAGAAGTGAGATAGCAAACAGCTGTCTGCCTTAAGCTAACAATGCATAAATAAATAAATAAATAAAACTTAACAATTTAAAATCGAAAACTTAATATAGAAATACAAGAAACCCCGTGTTAAAATAAGTTCACCCATTATATTGACACAAGAAAGAAAAAAGAAAATAGGCAACTCAATAGAAAACATAACAATATAACAGAATATAGGAAGTAAAACTAACCGAACCTTTCTTCGTTAGAAACCTAACGATTGGCTAAGAGAACAACAAAGAACCTGATTGGGAAACTAGCTAGCCGTGTATATAAAAAGACCCGGTAATACTAACTCCATGCATTTTAGCCTGGGATGAGACGCGGGAGCCTCTGTGTAGCTTAATTGCCATAAATGTATTTTCATAGCTTACTATATATATATATATATATATATATATATATATTTAGATTTTTCACTTATAAAATAGATCATTCAGTGATCATATATATATATATATATATATATATATATATATATATATATATATTATGTTAGCTGTCCCTACATGTCGCTACCTGAGAGTCAATGTAGTTTTAGTAATACACGAAGAAAAGCATATATATATATATATATATATATATATATATATAAGAGGTTTATGTAGTTTGCTTGAAGCATTGTTTATTGGTATATAGAAATGCTATACTTAGAAGGCAATACAATGCAGAGGTGTGACGGATAGACACAAGTTGGAGCAAATAAGACATATAATGGTGGATATATATATATATATATATATATATATATATATATATATATATATATATATATATATATATATATAGGCAGCAAGTTGTTATTGATGAAAGTTTGATTGAAGACAAAAGAATTTTCTTGTTTCGTAATTTTTTTAATTACTGTCTCGACTACAGAACAATTAAATTCCATTATCTTTAATCAGCCTTATATATATATATATATATATATATATATATATATATATATATATATATATATATATATATATATATATATATGTATATATATACATATATATATATGCATATATATATACATATATATATTCATATATATACATATATATACATATATATACATATATATATATATATATACACACATATATATATATATATATATGTGTATATATATACACATATATATACATATATATACATGTATATATATATAACACATACTTAACTTTTCATACATGAATGATAAATTGTAAACTCACAACAGTTTATTTCAAGCTAATTAAACTTTACACAATAGACGCACCATCTATTTTGTATATTGCTTATGTATATCTGACTTCCTTCGGAAGGTTTGAATATTGGTTTCGAAATAGAACATTTTATTAATTAACTATTTTGTGTTATTGTTTTTACTTCAATAATTGTTTGGATTTTCATATGATAAATAGTTTTGTTTCGCAATATCGTTTTATTTCTTGGACAAATGTTTAGCGTTAGCGTTCAGATGTTTTTTGCGTAGGGGGTGGGGGGGGGCAACTTGATTTTCAATAAGTTGCGATCTATTTCCAAATCCAAACTGTAAAGGAAATTTTATTTCTTCTTTCCTTTCCTTTCTTTACTGTCACATTCACAAAATTAATAAATTTGCGTCGAAATTACCAAAATATCTATGTCTATCTATATAAATAAATGAATAAGATTTCGTTTCGGATTTAAAACATCTTTCATCTTATTAACTCTTATGCTCAAGTGGCTTTTAGCCTGAATAATGAGCCTTATTAGTAAAAAATTATTTATATTGATTGACACGCAAATTGAATTGACGTGTTTTATTTTAGATACGGAAACCCCTCTGTGTCTGATACTCCTTTATTTGTCTTGAAAAAACGTATAAAATTGAAATAAAAGCTCAATTTTATACACCTTAAAAGTTCATGCAAATATTTACTTCGTTAACGTCTTAAGAGATTATTGTCAAATTAAAACTGCCAAATTAAAAAACGTTCTTGTAGATATATCTTAAGCAACCGGGGGTGTTGTCATATGTGTTTCTGGCTTGCTAGATCGAAAGCAAGTTCGAAGTCAAACGAACTGGATGGAAAGTCTAACATTACAATTTTGAGAAAGACACTGCCATCTCGCGATTTGAGATTCTGGGCACAATTAGTGAGCTTGCATCATGACGGACGACCATCGTGAATGTTTTAGCATCAATTGATGGATTACTCAATGCAACAGGACAAATGCTGATGCACAATATCTATAATAAATAAAGTAATATTGTTTGATAATGGCCCAGTGAGGCCGGACGCATGTTGAGTGGGCGTATGTGTGGGGGATCGTTTGGTTTGGCTTGCGCGATTTAGTGCGGGTGAACCCGTACAACCGAGTGAAAAATAGGGCTGTTCTCACAGTCGGAGCTCACAAGCGTTGACAAGGCCATCACGTTGACGAGACCTCAGATCAAGTGTCAAGGTGCACCTGCGCATAGGGGTTCTGTGACGTCACGGACTCTTGTGTGAAAAACTGAGTTTTATGAGTCTAGTTTTTGAAGTAAGTTGAACAGATGTATTCCTACGTGTAGTCCACAAAGGAACAGGGGAATTTATTTCCCTAAAAGAATACAGGCGTGATGAAATTCCTTCCTTCCCCCCTCTACGAATGGCTAATGGACCATAGATATTTAGGAATTAACTAGGATAAAAGTAGCGAATTGATATCTCTCTTCGTTAGTAAAACATCTCTAAGAACGACAGAAACTTGACGCCTAAATAGAAGAGAGAGTATGCCTTGTTTTTCGCTGTGTAAGAGAATTTTTTTTACAGCCCAATACAACGATGATGATACTGGACGCGCGGCGTGTGGCGATGATGGCGGCGATGTTCCACAACAGTCCAGAAACGAGGAGAGAACTCAACCGCTGGACGACATTGAGACGACACCCCTCCACGACGAAGAAGAAAAGGTACGAGTAATTAAAGGAGTATGTAACAATATTGTCGACTATAATCGAGGGCGACTCGAAACCTCTTTTTCCATTAGTTACTACACGGGGGTGTATGGGAAGTCGCCACTCCCTTTCCAGGATCAGTCCACTTATCCCTGATTCTCACCTCATTAAACAAGGGGCATCAAGTAACATTTTTAAGTCTTTGGTATAACGCGACCGAGGATACAATCCTGGTCTTCCGGCCAAAAAATAAACAACTTATTATATACGATTAGTTGAATCCAAGTTGCTATTTTACCAGTATCTGCAAGACAATTGCGAGTTTACATCTACTAATTAGATAACACATATCGTTAAAGATTTGACAGGATTTGAAAGTAAACTCTAGTTAGCTAGAAACGTAAGGCAGTGATAGCGGAGCACTGCGCTCTTCAAGTTCTCGATTTGTTTTAAATTACAGTTTGACTAAAATAAAAGAGAGAGGTAAAACAATAAACTATTCGTGCACTTGAAATTGTTAGATGTTTAAGGGGGGGGGGGGGAATTCAGCTACAAGTAGGTTTTCGATGGGAGGTAATTGATCTGTTCTCCAATACATTGTCGCAAGTGTTCACGATCTATTGTAATGGCCCTTAAAAGGTTGTTCTCGGACGATTTTCCAGACAATTGGTTTGGGGTTCCTGTCATCTGGTTGATTATACAGTCGAATCCGAAAATACTTATGCAAAATAATTGCCGAGATTACATTTCGTGAAGACGACAGATATTTCTAATCCAGTGCGTTCTTTAAAGACCGGTTTAACTACGGTAGACACATGTTTAAGCGTGAAACAGTATAAATGGCGGGAAATGTGGTTTGATGCCTTTTCTATGTATATGTATGTCTGTCTGTCTATCTATCCATCTATCTATTCATCTATCTATCTATTCATCTATCTATCTATTTCTGTCTATCTATCCCTTTCTCCATCTCTCTCTCTCTCTCTCTCTCTCTCTCTCTCTCTCTCTCTCTATCTATATATATATATATAGAGAGAGAGAGAGAGAGAGATTTCTATCTATTTATCTATCTATCTATCTATCTATCTATCTATCTATCTATCAGTATGTCTATTCTTGATTTCGCTGATATATTAACGGTATTAATTCACGTATAGAGGAAAGTGACATCAACGCCACGGACGATCAGACGGAAGTGACGTCACATCATCAAAATGTTAAAAATATCTATGAAAATTTAAAAGATGACAGCAAGCTCAATAAGTTATTAGATCAGTTTAAAATCAAAAGAGTGTTTTTACGTAGATTCGTTCAGTTTGGCCAAGATCAAAGTGTAGTATCTGTTCCGATGGATACTACACCCTACAGACCGGTACCGTCTTGGCCTTCGGGCCTTGATTCCGCCGGTCTGTGGGTTTGTCCTGTGCAGTTCTAGGAGGTCCACCCTCCCAGGCTTTGCCTTCCCTTTTTGGGGTGGAGTAAGTTTATCGCTTAATGCCTCAGGCGCCCCTACCGTGGAATGCCGACGGGGCTGCCCAGAGAATTTTTTGTAGGCCAGAGTGCTCAAATTCTCGGACGCTGGCTTTTCAAATCCCACTTTCCGACCTTGTGTCACATTTTACCGCTGTGGGAGGTAGATAAATAAATCGTTCAGTTTGGCCAAGATCAAAGTGTAGTATCTGTTCCGATGGATACTATACCCTATAGACCGGTATTGTCTTGGCCTTCGGGTCTTGATTCCGCCGGTCTGTGGGTTTGTTCTGTGCAGTTCTAGGAGGTCCACCCTCCCAGGCTTTGCCTCCCATCTTTGGGGTGGAGTAAGTTTATCGCTTAATGCTTGAGGCGCCTCTACCGGGGAATGCCGACGGGGTTGCTCAGGCATTTTTGTAGGCCAGAGTGCTCACCTTCTCGGGCGCTGGCTTTTCAAATACCACTTTCCCGACTTTGTGTCACATCTTACCGCTGTGGGAGGAAGATAAATAAATCGTTTAGTTTAAGATTTACAAAATGGACGATGAGATGATAGAATACACAAAAGCCCAAAAATAAAAATAAAATAATATAAACATAAAAAGTTATTACATGCTATTTCAATGCTATTGTTAAAAAGAAGTAATTTTGATTTAGAAATAAAGAAAAAAGATACTACGTTCCAATTGGTTATATTCTGGTTTATTAAAAAACATTTTCAATGGATTTTGACGTTTGTAATCAAATTTTAGCTTTCTGACAGACGAGTAATTGGAATATTTTTAATATTTTAAAATATTCTATTCTTTTATTTGTCTACTAAACAATGAATATATATACATACGAGGCCTGTCTAAAAAGTATCAGAACTTAGGCCAGAAAAAAATATTTCAAATACGTGATGGGGTAAGGAATCTAATCCCCTTCAAATTAGGCCTCTTCTGCTTGCACACACTTAGCCCACCGATCCATCCACTGCCGGAAACACCTATTGAAACCTTCTTTTGGAATGGTGCCATCGCGTTAGATTCAGCAAGTGCTTGGAAAAGAGTCGATGGGTGTAACACAAATTAAGGAGTGGTTTAACCGATTCAAAAATGGCCGCACATCAGCAGATAGTGACTAGCGTTCTGGCAGGCCCCAAACTGCTCGGAGTGTACCTGCTGTTGAGTGTGTGCCAAAAAAGGGCATGCGAAACGCGATGGCACAGATAAAAACCAATGCAAAAGAAGACTTCCAAATGTGTTTCCGGAAGTGGATGGATCGGTGTGATAAGTGTGTTCAAGCACAAGGGGCCTACTTTGAAGGCGATTAGGGTCCCGACCTCGTAACGTATTTGAAATATTTTTCTGGCCTATGGTCAGATACGTTTTAGACAGGCCTCGTACATTTCTAGTTAAATATTTAAAAATTAAAATATAATATTTACATTATTATTTTATTTAAAATAATTTAAGTGAAAAAAAACAACATTTTATTCATTCTAACTTATATCTTTTTAGAATATTATTTTATTTTACATAACTTTATTGGAAAATAATTTGTGTATAGCCGTGTCGAGGGGATCTTATTTGGGCTTCGAATACTATGTTATTTTGAATATTTGGTCAGAGTTTACTTGTAGGTTGAAGTATCCTCATCTCAGGTTGTCCTGACAAACTATTAAACAAAAACTATTGAAACGAGGATAGTGTTCAGTAGGTAATTCAGACTCTCCTATGTTTGTTTTATTTTACTTCAGTCGAAGTTCTCATAAATCAAGGGGCCCTTTCCTAGGGCTAACACATGATTTCTATATGTGATATATATATATATATATATATATATATATATATATCCGAGTGTTCCATTAAAGTTTCCTTTACCTCTCAAGCGTTGAGTTTGTAAAGAAGTCAAGAATATTAATTTTCATCTCCCCAGTTGACCAGCTGATTATTTAATAGTATATATATATATATATATATATATATATATATATATATATATATATATATATATATAGAGAGAGAGAGAGAGAGAGAGAGAGAGAGAGAGAGAGAGAGAAGAAAAAAGAGTGATAAACATGCGACGATTGTCCAAATTTATTTCAAATTTCAATTGTTCAATGCAAGGTGTATTCAGTAATAAACTAGTGTTTATTATTCTTTCCTCAAGCCAAGGCTTTTCAAAGATCGAGATCTTATCATCAGAGGAATTATACAGATAGATAAGTTGGCAATAGAAAAGCCAAAATTCAACATATATATATATTAGTCTCTTGGTCTTACCGGATTCTAGGACAAGAATTCATCTGGTCTGGTGGAGTATCCAGCAAAGTGCTGTTACTTCAGGTAACATCACTAGGAGAAGATCCACTATTCTTCGTATAGCCGTGTAACCAAACCGAGGAGATCGTATTTGTGCTGCGAATACTACGTTATTTTGAATATTTGGTCAGAATTTACTTGTAGGGTGAAGTATCCTCATGTCATGTATTCCTGACAAACCCCTTTACAGAGAGACTGAAGACACTCGAGGATAATGTCCAGTAGGTAATTAAAACTGTGTGTTGAAATGTCAGTAAATCGGTTTTATATAGAGCGGACATAAGCTGTGAAATATTTGACATCTCCGCCCAATGCCAAAATTGGATCTCACCACTTTGCAGACGAGGCATAATGCATCGCAGAAATCGACAATTGGCCAGGCTATTATCAGTAATCCTTTAGATTCTCGTCCGCTCGCCTCAAAAAGATGGCCAAAAGGGTGGCGAGCGGTGAGTAATGGAGAACGGATGGTCGTTCGAACAACCTATGAGCTTAAATAATTAGTGTAATGACTTATCGAGTGACAAGCACCTCATTCACGGATAATTAAGTGCGCTCTCTGTTGATGGCTAGCAGGTGGTGTGATGGTTGAGTCGCTAAACAACGAATAATGTTACAGAATATATTAAGGTATTTGGTCCGGGTGACGACGTGGACGGTGGGGGGGGGTAATGGCAGTCGAGAGAAAACGCGATTACACACTGGATTACGAGGATCTTTTTGATTCTTAGGTTTAGTGTCGTCGAGGGATTTAGAGGCTATCTGCAACGAGAAATGGGGTTAGGGTTAGGGTTAGGGTGTGTTGTTATCGTTAGGGTTTGTAAACGAAACGAGTGAGGGGGCAAAGAGGGGCATTATAGAAATGATGATTTTGCATATTCGGATTATATGTTATACTAGAAGATATATGATCCCTCCGGTCTCATATTTTTACTAGGCTGAGATGATTATATCATGATGAACGAACTAGATACACTGACCACAAAGGGGGAGGGGAAAATGACTGAAAGGGTGATATCATGACGAACGAACACTACCCTCTAAAAGTAGGAGTTAATGCCTGGGAGCATAATATTATGACAACATAATAGATAATACACTACCTCCTAAAAAAACAGAAATACGTAGAAAATAATCCTCGGAATGTGGTATACTGAGGAATGAACATATACTATACTGCTTCTTAAAAAAGAGATGATAATGCCTGGAAAGAATGTATCATAACGAATAAAATATATACTACATTAAATAAACATAAACCGTTTGAATGTTAATATAGTTAGGATAGGTAGAAAAACTTTCGTATTCATTTGAATAACATTGAAAACAACGGCTAGTTTCATTGTCCACGTGAAACCCCTAAATGAAAATTAGCAGGAAAATATGGTCGCCATCTTTATAAACAAAGAGAAATATGCTAGCTAATGAAGAGCGATAACTTCTTTCGTAATTTTTTAGTTAGAAAAGACTAGGGTTGTCGTTCTTCCTTAGCTAGTGTTTATGGTGAACGAACATATACTACACTGACCCCCTCCCTCCCCTAAAAAAGAAGGAGGTACTTACTATTCCGATTAAATCGAGTTTTGCTGTTGTTGTTTTTTTCATTCTGAGAGGATCTCGCTCACACACTCAAAAACGAGTTGTTGTTTTTTATCATTTAAAAATGTCTAGTCCCCAAAAATATTTGTTTATCGTTCTTTGGCATTTTGGCTAAGATCAAAGTGTAGTATCTGTTCTCCACATCTCAAATTTTACGTTTTAGTAATTCCGGGAGTAAGTTATCTCCCTTGAAAATATAATTCTAAAACAGTTTTTTTTTAAACACTATCCTTCTTTTGTAAAATGTCTATATTTAATTTTATTAATAATTATGATAATATTCCTATCGATAAAACGATTGCGTATATAAATAAAAACTTTGGCAATGGAAAGTAGAAACGTATATTACAGAAAATTAATTTATTAAACACTTTTAAAAAAATATGCAAATGAGCAATATTTGTTTGAGTGAGTTTAGAGATGCCTCTATATACGCTATTTGAAGATATTCTGGTATCATTAGAATTAAATAAGCCTAACCGGTTTTGATTTAAAGTGGTGTCTGATCAACTCTGCTGGGAAGCCATGAGATAAAATACTGTTTCGTTTTTAAATTCCCGAAACAGTTTTTCATGGTAAAAAACTGATGATCCTATAAATAATGTTAAGACTAGCTTAAATGCTTGGAAGCAAACTAATCTAAGTCAGGTTTATATTATATTCCAATAACCATGTTTTTATTCTTATTTTTTTTCACATTTCCAAAAAACATAACAGATATATTTTTACTGTCTGTTTCATTTGTCTTGTGTCAAACAACATTTTATGTTAATATCGTCTCTGCAACATTACAAAATCTTCGCAAAAATTCACAAGGAGAAAAAAAAGTTCTTGGATTAAAGTGTCTTGAAAAAACGTACATTATACAATGGTTCATTGTTGGGTGAAATCAAACAAAAAACAAACTCACACGTGGGGGAACCCACTAATACGCCATTTTGAATTTTTCCGTTCAGAGCTAGTATATATATATATATATATATATATATATATATTTGTTTGTTTCATTTTACTCTAGTCGAAGTTCTCACAAATCAAGGGGTCTCTTCCTGGGGCTAACACTTGATCTCTATCTGAGATACATAGGTATTCGCGTGTTCAAAGTACTCTTTTACCTCTCAAACGTTGAGTTAGTATAGAAGTGAAGAACATTGATTTCCCTCTCCCCAATTGACCAGTTGATTATGTTATAGTTTATCTGATTCCAGGACAAGAATTAATCTAGTCTGGTGTAGTATCCAGCTAAGTGCTGTTACTTCAGGTAACATCACTAGGAGAAGGTGCACCATTCCTCGTATAAGCTGGTGTATAGCCAAACTGAAGAAATCTTATTTGGGCTGGGAATATTATGTTATTTTGAATATTTGGTCAGTGTTTACTTGTAGGGTAAAGTATCCTCACGTCAAGTTTTCCTGACAACCCCTTTTACAGAAAGACCGAAGACACTCGATGATGTGTCTAGTAGGTAATTCAAACTCTCTTATATATGAGAGTGGCTCTGAGTTTGTAAAGATGAAAAAAGCTTTTTTTTTTGTATAATTAGCACTAAAGATAGCCACACGGGATTAAATGCACAAGAGCATTTTACAAATATATTCGGTTAAGTCCAAACAATTGTGTGCTAAATAAAAAGCAAGTTTTATGAAATGACATGAATCTGTCCTTTATAACATTGAAATACTATGAAATTAAGTTTAAAAGATATTGGATATAATATAGCTCTGGCCTACCACTATTGAGCTATGATAATTTTTTTGTTATAAAATTTATATTGGAATATATAAAAAAAAATTCTAAATATAAATAAAAAATATTTGCGTTATTCGCTGAAATAAAATCATAAGTAGATTACGGAAGAAATACAATTTAAGCTCTAGCTCAAATTTCCCGCTTTACTAGTGGCCTCACTATGTACGTCTATATATATATTTAGGAAATGATAATTATATTTATATATATATATATATATATATATATATATATATATATAAACAATAACAAATATTTATTATTTGTCGCTCCTTGAAAGTAGAGCACTGTAATTGGTAGTATTAACACAGCATGACGTCACTTGCTTATAATGCATCATTCCTTCCCTTAATAGAAGTAGAATGCCTCGACGTCAACGCCGCCGTTAAAGTGTTAAAATTATCATAGTTTATTCGCTGTTTACAATTGGCCCAGCGATTGGCGACGTCGGACTGGAGTTGAAAAATACTTGAGGTCCGGGGTTTCGAATCGCATGACCGGTAGTGAATAGTCATATCTCTATGCTGATGAGTCCCGATTGAAAAAGGACGAAACGTATACGTACATAGATAATAAACAATAACAAATATTATATATATATATATATATATATATATATATATATATATATATATATATATATATATAATTGTTACACCAAGATATAATTGTTACACCAAGATATCTGTGCTCCTGTTGCTTTGTATAGTATAATTAATTAGCACTGAAGATAGCCACACAGAGAAACAAATGCACAAGAGCATTTTACAAATATATTGTAAGCCGAAAACATTGTATGCAATATAAAAAAACAAGTTTTATGAAATGAACTGAATCTGTTCTTTTATAACTTTGAAATGTTATGAAATAAAATTTAAAAATTTTTTAAAGATTGAATATAACATAGCTCTTGAATTACACTATTGAGCTATTATAATTACTTTATGTTATAACATTTATATTTGAATATATATTTTAAAAATTCTAAATGAAAATGCACACACACATACATATATATATATATAGTTATCCACATACAGACTGTTTCGCTGTTTCACAGCTCATCAGTGCGGCTAGACTAGTGAGTGCCTCAAGCCGGGATTGAAACTCAACTGTCGCTGGTAATCTCTGCGCTATCATACGACACTGACTGAATGTAAGAAATATCTCAATGTAAACATTGCAAGTGCCGGGAGCACGAATTACTTTTACCTAATGAGTTGCTAGTGGCAGTTGGCGATATCCTTACAAAATAAGCTCTACCCAGGGAGGGAGCTTTATATAGTACTCCACATACAAACTGTTTCGCAGTTTCACAGCTCATCAGTGCGACTAGACCAGTTAGGTCCTCAAGCCGGGATTAAAACTCAACTGTCGAGCTGACTTTCGGCGCTGCTAACCCCTGCGCTGTCATACGACACTGAAATATTTCATTGTAAACATTGCAAGTGCCTGGAGCACGAATATATATTTTTTTATCTAATGAGCTATTTTATTTATCTTCCTCCCACAAGGTCGAATGTGACATCGGAACAGATACTACACTTTGATCTTGACAAAAATGCCGGTTACCTAATGAGCTATATATTTATTTACTCCTCTCCAGGAGTTAGGCACAAGGCCAGTTTTTATCTTACTCCCACAAGTAAGATGTAACCCAAGGTCGGGTCGGGAAAGTGGGGTTTGAAAAGCCAGCGCCCGAGAGGTGAGCACTCTGGCCATTAAAAATTGCCTGGGCAGCCCCGTCGGCATTCCTCGGTAGGGGCGCCTCAGGCAGTAAGCAATAAACTTACTCCTTCCCAAAGAGGGGAAGCAAAGCCTGGGAGGGTGGACTTCCTAAAACTGCACAGGACAAACCTACAGACCGACGGAATCAAGACCCGAAGGCCAAGACGATACCGGTCTATAGGGTGTAGTATCCATCGGAACAGATACCTAATGAGCTATATATATATATATATATATATATATATATATATATATATATATATATATATATATATATATAGTGAATGCTTTTATTCAAACATGTACAAGGTCTGCTACACTGGCATGTCGATTCCAGCAACCAGGTTGGATCAAAAAATAATTTTCTGCCTAATGAGACCTCAGCTCTTGAGAGCTGTAGATCGATAACATCGACATGCCAGTGTAGCAGACCTTGTACATGTTTGAATAAAAGCATTCACAATACAGCTCTATATTTTATTGAGCACTCTTTTATAAGCCCGGTTTTATTCCCTTTGGATTTCTACCCTGTGGATTTTTACCCTACATGGATTACTATATATATATATATATATATATATATATATATATATATATATATATATATATATATATATATATATGATTTCTTTTGTACAGAGACCACGTTGTGTAATCTTACCTGACTCGATCCTCACAACGTCTTGATCCCATAACGGTTGTGATACCACCAGAATGTTTAGAGTTCAAATCACGTCGGTGTCTCCATTCTGTCTAAAAATGCGAGAGTGTGCGTGTTTCTTCTGTAAGAGATTTACTCTATTTCCACAATATTATTACAAAAAGGACAGCAAATATATTTTATTGTTTCCAAATATTATTATTGATAATATTGGTTAAATAATATTGTTTTTTTTAAATATTGTTTAAATAATACTGTTTTTGATAATATTGTGTTTCGATAATATTGTGTTTCGATAATATTGTTTTAATAATTTTGTTCTCCTAGCTTCTGAAATGTTCGTCGTTTTCTTCTTGTTATATTTGTTTGTCACGTTCATCGCTGTTTGCAATTTGGTCGAGGCAAAGAAAACCGGAAGTTCCTGAAACATACGAACGGTCTGTTGTTTTCATCGGCTTTCATCGGCTTTTTCATCGGCTTTTGCATACAGAACGCGCCGAGGGAATTGTAGATACATTGTGCATTAAAAGAAACATTTCTATAAAATAATATTTTTTCATTCAATTAAAAATGGTAGTAATTCTACTTCCATTGAATAAACTAACTTAAACATGTTTGGTATTAAAACACTATTTAAAACATAACCCTAACCCTAACCTTAACCCTATCCCTAACCCAATACCTTACCCTAATCATAATTCTACTTCAACTGTATAAATTGACTTAAACATGTTTGGTATTAAAACTCTATTTAAAAATATAACGCTAACCCTAATCCTAACCCTAACCATAATTCTACTTCAACTGTATAAATTAACTTAAACAAGTTTGGTATTAAAACTCTATTTAAAAATATAACCCTAACCCTAACCATAATTCTACTGTATAAATTAAGCTAAAACATGTTTGGTATTAAGACTCTATATGGCATAATTGTTAAACTATTCGCTAATTGCTCGAAAAACTGGAGTTCAATTTTGTGTAAAGTCATACAAAAGACACTAAAATCGTACTTGATGCGTCCTTACTAAACACTCAGTGATTAACGTCATCTCCTTCATAGACGTGAACAAACGATCTAACGATGGAAGTCAAGGAGAAGCTTCCCCAGCCATGACGAACCCCTAACAAAATCACAGGTAGAGACCAAACTACAGCTGTAGACCAGACGGCTAGAGAACCCACCCCTCCTACTGAAATGGAAATCCCCCCTTTCAGAGGCACTTCCTCTCGGTTCAGAGGCATCCTGGCATTGAAAACAGGAATAGGGCGATCATAGGCTGCTATGAGTTTATGGGGCTACAACACTGACCCAACCATCTGTGACTGTGGAGAAAAGGATCATACGCTTCAATACTGCTTGGTCTTCAACTTCTACTGCCCAACCGGTGCAGCTTGAATGATCTTGCAGAGTATACCAATAAAGCAAAGAACTGCATAAAAAAGTGGGGAACTGTCGTATGACCACATGACACTTCAAAGACACACAAAGACAAAGACCAATTTAACAAGGGTAAGTGGAAGATTCCAGGAAAATAATTGGCGAATTCTCCTATATCACGATGTCGTAGCCAATGAAAAGGGAGCTTCGGGTCGCCCTCAACTACGATCTATCCATTTATTTTTATATAAAATCTATAATATTAGTGCACTGGTTTTATTTCTAAGATATTAAGTTCACTCACCTTGATAAACTGATGTACAAAAATGTAAAATAATGAAATTTTAATTAATATACTATTTTTAACCATCATTTACGTATTATATATATATAAATATATATATATATATTATATATATATGTATTATATATATATGTATATATATATATACGTATTATATATATATGTATATATATATGTGTGTATTATATATGTATGTATATATATATATATATATATATATATATATATATATATATATATATGTGTGTGTGTGTGTGTGTGTGTGTGTGTGTATATAAATACATATATATATACATGGTAAACAGCTGATGATCCCCGTTTTTAATATTTCACGCTTAAGTTAAGGTCCCCTGTTTTTGTTTCATTGTTAGATACTTGAATCCCCCCTTTTTATTTGTGAATTTTCCAACGAATGCTAAGTCTGCGATATCTTGGATTTAGTTAGTTTATCTGGGAATTTAAACTGCATTTTTCTTCTTTATGCTTTTGTTTAAAATGACCCAAATCTTCTTTAGACTATATATATATATATATATATATATATATATATATATATATATATATATATATATATATATATATATTAACGACGAGGAATACGGACGTTTGGGATATTTTTGGGATGGTAGAATGAAATTAAACAAGTATAAAAACGAGAGGAAACGATTAAAAAAAATTAATTGAAAAATAAAATAAAAATTTTTAATCGTTTCCTCTCGTTTTTATACTTGTTTAATTTCATTCTACCATCCCAAAAATATCCCAAACGTCCGTATTCTGCGCCGTTATTAAATTTTGTACCACCAAAAAATTATTTAAATTTATTTATTGATATAATCTGTATATAAATTACTGTTTTTGTGTATTACAGGAATAAATATCTCAACAATTAGAAAATTCAAATAATTTTTTAGAAGTGTCAAATTTTTCACATGATATGAAGACACTATTGAAAGCTTCCTTCCTTTCTATATTAGTTCACTAGGAGCAATTATCGGTGAGGTCCATAAATAATTGAGAAGATAGTTAAAGGGGAGATGCCCAAGAAAGCATAACAAACTAATAATAATAAATAATAAAGCAGTTTTATCCTTTTGGGGTAAAGTGTAGTTTAGAAAATACAAAATGTTCTGTTATTGACAAGGTTTGACCTTAGTTTAACCGATGTACAAAGGTTGTTATATCATCAGTTGATTTTTTGTCAGATGACGCGATACAAATGATTTGACAATTTGACGTTGAAACCGTTGCGTTTTGTAACATAAGATCATCGCGTAAGGTTTAGATAGATGTAAGGACACCCACGCTCCTGTTTTGGAAATAATCGCAACAGACCACAAATACGTATGCAAATTAGATAGCAAATACGCTTCTTTACTTCTATATGAGAATAATAAATAAAAATAATACTTCTATATGATGATGATGATGATGATGATGATGCCCAAATCCCAGAGAAGACCAATTGTCCTTGCCAGCGAGAAATAAATGGTAAGAGGCTATATCGATACCGCATCGTTATCGAAAAGAGGTGAAGAATACTGGAAATCTGGGGAGACTTGTTGTCACTCAGACTCCAGGAAATACCACTGGTTGTTGTCGGTGAGCAATCACTGACGATGATCTGTGTGATAACTCCTAGTGAGTACAAATAATAATAATAATAATAATAATAATAATAATAATAATAATAATAATAATAATAATAATAATAATTAAGAAATTGAAAGGAAAAAAGGAACAAAATTTAATTTTTTTTAAAAATTAATGTTTTTTTTTAATTAATTAAAAAAGTATTATTTTATTTATTTATTTATTTATTTATGTAACTAGTGCCGGCCTAGACTGACACCAGGCAAAATATTTGTAGATGGTCGAGGGGGATGAGAAAACCGAGGAGGGACAGCACAAACCAGACCTCCACTGGAAAAGTGCAGAGAATGCTGGGACTTTGGAGAGGCTTATTGCCACCCAAATCCCAGAAAAGACAAGCGAGAAATCAATGGTAGGAGGCTGTTGCGATACCGCATCGTTATCGAAAAGGGGTGAAGAATACTGAAAATTTGGGGAGGCTTGTTGTCACTCAGACTCCAGAAAATACCACTGGTTGTTGTCGGTGAGCAATCACTGACGATGATCTGTGTGAGAACTCCTAGTGAGTACAAATAATAATAATAACAAATCATATCATAAGTGAATGCAGCAAACTAGCCCCAAAAGAATGATCAAAACAGCTGCAATCTTAAGGAAAGTCCTCGGATGCGGAAACCAACCCGTATAAGTTACGAATAGTAACCAGTCACATGGATGCTACAACAGGAAGAAAACAAAACCACAGGAAGAACACTACCACATGAACCAAGGAACAGAATCTGCAAGAAACATCATAAGCTGTCTGTCATTCCATCCCACCCCACCCCCCAAAAAAAAGAAATGGCGCCGGCCTCGGCTGACATCACACAAAATAGTTGTAGAGAGTCAAAGAAGATGAGAATACCGAGGAGGGACAGCACAAACCAGAACACCACTGGAGGAGTGCAGAAAGTGCTGGGACCTTAAGGAGGCTTATTGCCCACTAAATCCCAGAGAAGATCAATAGTCCTTACCAGCGAGAAATCAATGGTAAACGGCTGTTACGATACCATAAGGTCATTTGCGGTGGTTATAGAAAAGAGGTGGACAGTACTGGAAATTTAGGGAGGCTTGTTGTCACTCAGACTCCAGGGAATACCACTGGTTGTTGTCGATGAGAACTCTTAGTGAGTACTGATAATAATAACCCCTAAAACCTCAATAGTTGTTGGAGGAGCGAATCATGTAATGGCCTAACATAATGCTTCTTTCTATTATCCCCCCCTCTCTATCTCTATCTCTTTCTTTCGCTTTCTCCCTTTCTCTCTCTCTCTCTTTCTTTCTCTCTATCTCTCTCTTTCTCTCTCTTTTTCTCTCTCTCTTTTTCTCTCTCTCTTTTTCTCTCTCTCTTTCTCTCTCTTTCCTTCTCTCTGTTTCTCTTTCCCTCTCTCTCTCTTTCTTTCTAGCTCTTTCTCTCTCTCTTTTTCTCTCTCTTTTTCTCTCTCTTTTTTGGTTCTCTTCCTCTCTCTTTCTCTCTTTCTTACTCTCTCTCTCTTTCTCAACCCCTTTTCCTCTCTCCCTCTCTCTCTCTCTGTCTTTCTCTTTCTCTCTTTCTCTTTCTCTCTCTCTCTTTCTCTCTCTCTCTCTCTCTGTCTTTCTCTTTCTCTCTCTCTCTTTCTCTCTTTCTTACTCTCTCTCTCTCTTTCTCAACCTCTTTTCCTCTCTCTCTGTCTTTCTTTTTCTCTCTTTCTCTCTTTCTCTCTTTCTCTTACTCTCTCTCTCTCTTTCTCAACCCCTTTTCCTCTCTCTCTCTCTCTCTCTTTCTCTCTTTCTCTCTCTCTCTCTTTCTCTCTTTCTCTTTCTCTATCTCTCTTTCTCTCTCTCTCTCTCTGTCTTTCTCTTTCTCTCTCTCTCTCTTTCTCTCTTTCTCTTTCTCTCTCTCTCTCTCTCTTTCTCTCTCTCTCTTTCTCTCTTTTTCTCTCACTCTTTTTGTCTCTTCTCCTCCTTCTTTCTCTCTTTCTTTCTCTCTCTTTCTCTCTCTCTCTTCCTCTCTCTCTCTTTCTCTCTTTCTCTCTTTCTCTCTCTCTGTCATTCTCTTTCTCTCTCTCTTTCTCTCCTCTTCTCTTTCTCTCTCTTTCTCTCTCTTTATCTCTCTTTCACTCTCTCACTCTTGAATTTCTGTAATCGTCTTGTGTATTAATTTTTGCATGCTAATATATCCTATCTTTTTTTCAATTTTTTTAGCGTTTTGTTTTTGCTTGGGGTGGGATATCCTGCCGGATGCCAGACATTCATTCGCTATTTCAAAGACTCCAACCGAGAGATTTTTATGGTTCTAACCGTCACTGTAAGCGCAATTTGTGTATCTCTCTTGCGTTTGGTTCACTGGGTATATTCGCCTGGTAGTTTTTGAAATTCTTTTTCATCAGCACGGTTGCTTCTAAGATTACTGGAATGGTGGAGATCTTCCTAAGATTTCAGTTTCTTTTCATGTCTTACATAAGACCTTTGTATTTCGTAACCTTTTCCTTTTAGCTCCGTTTAATCCTGCATCATTAGGAACACTGACTTTAACTAGGGTTGCTACTTTCTCCCTTTTGTCCATATACCTATGTCAGGTTTAACAGCTCGGTTTTCTAGCTATGTAGATGTAGGAATTGCATAATCATACTGAATGATGTATCACTTATTTCCAACTG
>OY744545.1:70273338-70310838 GCA_963556195.1 Sepiola atlantica
TATAAACTTAACTTAGTGTGTATATATATATATATATATATATATATATATATATATATATGTGTGTGTGTGTGTGTGTGTGTGTGTGTGTAAATATATATATATATATATATATTGGGTGGGGAATCAAAATTTACAATATTTTAAGGCAAGCATTGAAAGACAGTGTATGACCATCATAGAAAATGTTTTTTATTCTATGTGTCCTCTTTCTTTTTCAATAGTTGCTTTCAAACGCTTCCTGAAACTTGCACAAGTATTCCTCAAATGTTTCTTACATTCGTTTTTGATAATATCTTCAAGAGGGTCTACATTGCTGTGTGATTTTCTATTGGTAGCATGTTTTAAAACATCTCAAATAGCATCATTCAGACGGTTTAGATCTGTGCTAGAACACGGCATGAACATTATTCTTAAAAGAATGCTAAAGTTGGATTTGAAGAAACTTGTATTTTGTTATGATATAACCCAAACCCTAACCCTAACCCTAACCCCTTACCCTAACCTTAGCCCTAACCCTAACCCTAACCCCTAACCATTAACCCTAACCCTAACCCTAACCCTAACCCCTAACCCTAACTCTAACTTTAACTCTGACCCTGACCCTTACCTTAACCCTAACTCTTACCATAACCCTTACCCCTAACCTTAACCATTAACTCTAACCCTAACCCTGACCCTAACTATTTACCCTAGCCCTAACCCAAATCCCTAACCATTAACCCTAACCATAACCCTAACCCTAACTATAACTTTAACTCTGACCCTGACCCTTACCTTAACCCTAACTCTTACCATAACCCTTATTCCTAACCTTAACCATTAACTCTAACCCTAACCCTAACCATTTACCCTAACCCTAACCCTATCTCTAACCCTAACCATCCTATGTGCATACATATTTCCCATCTGGCTAGTTTACTATAAGCCCTGATCATATCTGGTATCGATGTATAAAAGCAACGCACAAAACAAAGCGAAAAATCTAAGACAATCGTTCTTGCATTTTTCCAGTTCATTTTTGGACGCTAAAACTAAAAAAACAAACAATTAATCTAATGATTATCTAAATTTAGACTTTAGACATCTTTTTATGTAAAGGGTTTTGTAGAATGGAGCCAACACTATTAGATTCCTCATGTATTTCTCTATCTTTTAAGTTTAAATAAAGTATAGTTTACTTTTAAAATAAGGACAATTTTTTATTAAAGCTGATGGGAGGGGGGGCGTTAATGACAGATTTTCATGACATTTTACCTTGCATCTTTTTTACTATAGATTTTTGTAGAATTTGACCAACATCATAAGATTCCTCATGCATTTTTCCATCTTTTCAGTTTCAATAAAGTATAGTTTGCTTTTGAAATAAGGACATTTTTTTATTAAAGCTGATGGGGGGGCGTTAATGACAGATTTTCATGACATTTTATCTTGCATCTTTTTTACTATAGATCTTTGTAGAATTTGACCAGCATCATAAGATTCCTCATGCATTTTTCCATCTTTTCAGTTTCAATAAAGTATAGTTTACTTTTAAAATAAGGACATTTTTTTATTAAAGCTAATGGGGGGGGGGGCGTTAATGACAGATTTTCATGACATTTTACCTTGCATCTTTTTTACTATAGATTTTTGTAGAATTTGACCAACATCATAAGATTCCTCATGCATTTTTCCATCTTTTCAGTTTCAATAAAGTATAGTTTGCTTTTGAAATAAGGACAATTTTTTATTAAAGCTAATGGGGGGGCGTTAATGACAGATTTTCATGACATTTTATCTTGCATCTTTTTTACTATAGATCTTTGTAGAATTTGACCAGCATCATAAGATTCCTCATGCATTTTTCCATCTTTTCAGTTTCAATAAAGTATAGTTTATTTTTAAAATAAGGACACTTTTTTATTAAAGCTGATGGGGGGGGGGGCGTTAATGAAAGATTTTCATATCATTTTACCTTGCATCTTTTTTACTATAGATTTTTGTAGAATTTGACCAACATCATAAGATTCCTCATGCATTTTTCCATCTTTTCAGTTTCAATAAAGTATAGTTTGCTTTTGAAATAAGGACAATTTTTTATTAAAGCTGATGGGGGGGCGTTAATGACATATTTTCATAAAATTTTACCTTGCATCTTTTTTACTATAGATTTTTGTAGAATTTGACCAGCATCATAAGATTCCTCGTGCATTTTTCCATCTTTTCAGTTTAAATAAAGTATAGTTTGCTTTTGAAATACGGACAACATTTTTAATTAAAACTGATGAGGGGTTCGGGCGTTAATGACATGGATTTTCATGAAATTTTACCTCGCATCTTTCTTATAACATTTTTTTTGTTAAATGTGACGAACATCATAAGATTCCTCGTGCATTTTTATATAATATAAGATAAAGAAAAATATAAATTGCTTTTAAAATATGAAAGAAAAATTAACTTGAAGCAGATCGTGTGCGTTACTTTCCTTTTTTTGGTCTTTACATATTTTAATGCATCTTTTTTGTCTACTGAACCAAAGTTCAATATTTTTATGTCAATATGTAGCTTCTATGGGGCCCTACAAGGTGCAAAAAACGAATCAAATTTAATTCAAAACAAAATTACTGACAAAGCTTCGAAGGTTCCGCAAGTTACCGAAATGGGACCTTAAGAATACCTACTGCCGTATATACGTATATACATATAAATATATATATTTGTGAGAAAAGACGGGTGAAAGTAATCCGACGTAATGGAAAATGAAAGAGATAGATTTTATATATTCATCAAAGTTTCGTCTTTATTGTAAGACATCCTCAGGGTGATAATTTGAAGAAAAATGTCATGAGCGACCATTGACTTCTCCAGCCTGGACTCTCCCTCGGCGCTCATAGTAGCCACGGCTACTACATTCCCTCATCTCTCCGCCATGTCAACCCCTAACTTCAATGTACTTGCATGACATTTTTTTTCAAATTATTATTCCTGAGGAAGTCTTACAATAAAGACGAAACGTTGATGAATATATAAAAACTATCTATTGGTTTTTCCTTTTTCATTTCCAATTTATATTTGTATATCCATATATACATATATCTGTACATATATACATACATATATATATATATATATATATATATATATATATAGAGAGAGAGAGAGAGAGAGAGAGAGAGAATTATAAGAATTTTGCTCTGTTTAAATTACATTGAGCTCTGTTATTCAGATTCTCAACACAAAATTGAAATCTACACACTATATATATATATATATATATATATATATATATATATATATATATATATATATATGTATATATATATATATGTATATGTATATGTATATGTATATATATATATGGTATCTGTGTGCATTTTATGGTTATATCTATTTTTAAAGCTGGTTTGTGGCATAAACATTGTCGAGAAAATGGCGTTAACTTTTAATGTTGTGCACACAACGTGCCGTATTCAGATTCCATCAGATCATGAAACCATTGATCATTTCGCGCCGTCCACATCGTTTCCCGCCTTCGCGAGTCGTTACCGATGGACGCCATAAAATCGCATCAAACCCACCAAACATCGAATCGATATTGAATATTGTTTAATACGATTACGGAAAGTTTGAATGCCGTGTAAGATTTTCCCAATTTTATTGTAGTCGAGAAAGACTTCGCTACGATTTGCTGTTTTTTGTTTGTTTGTTTTTTCAACGATAAAACTTGAAATTTCTTCTTCTCAGATAAAACCTTTTCTTGTCTTTCTAAAATGTCTACGGGGCCCTTTTTGTCGTTCGAAAACGAGGCTGACATTTAAATTGTTAAATATATAGTTTCGCTTACAAAAAAAAACGGGAACGCCTCAGTATTGATCATATGGCACCAATATCAGACAATAAACATCGTTCAGGTTTAAACAAATAAAATCGAACATTTGTTGGTATGTAGATCGCGTTTCAGTTTTAAAGTGCATGTTAATCGCTAAAAACGCACATTGCAATAGATATAAAAAGAAACTTGAGTTTTAGGAAGATCTCCATCATCCCAGTAATTATAGGAGCAACAGGACTAATGAAAAAAGAATTTCAAAAACTATCTGGCGAGTATACCCGGTGAACCGAGTGCAAGAGAGATACAAACAATTGCACTTAAAGGGACGGTTAGAATCTTAGAAAGATCTCTCGGCTGGAGTGTTTGAAATAGCCAGTGAATGTCTGCCATCCGGTAGGATGCCCCATCACCGGCAAAAACAAAAAGATAAGAAAATTAAAATAAAAAAGGAAGTAAATAGTAATGGAACGGTGAAAATCTTTAACAATGCTAAAAGAAAAGGGACAATTATTTTGTCTTTATACAGATAGCATTATTATATAAGATATTATAAAAAATGCTACACCTTGGGTCACTTATTGAACTTCGCTTCGATTGTATGAATAAGGAGAATGTGATCACCGCTTGATTTGATGTCAACACGAAAATGGTATTCCGTGGCGTGCGATTAATTTTTGACCTACTGAATTCTTGGCTGGTTTAGAATTTTTTCAAGACCTTGTTGATCATCAATGTGGTCCTGAAAACTGTGTGTGTAATCCGGACTCATAATACCATCATTCGATTTACATTCTCCGGTAGGCGAAATACATTGTTAGCACAATCGTATTTAAACAGTCGTGTTTAAACAATCGTATTTAAAGAATCGGGTTTAAACTTCGCAGGCCATTCAGCTTTTTGTGGCAATAGTACAGTCTGACAGTCTGGTTCAATTCCAGTCTGATTAGTATTAGGGTCTCACTTCCTACTACAGTCAGCTCAATGGCAATCTTGCTCCGTTTTGCTATGTGATTGTCTATAATTATTGTTTTCACCACCGTAGAAAGGCTCTACGTCTCTTCTTGGTCGCCTCTAACACACGTCTCTCGCTAGAACTCTTCAGTCTTGATGCTCCATCACTATTTGGTCCTGGTGATACCAGATCAGGCTGCCCTGTGGCTCCCTGAGACGAAATTCACCTACATTGACGTTTTTTTTTTTTTTTTTTTTTGTAAAACTTAATTATGTTCTACAAAACCAATAACAAAAACAACAGCCCCTCTCCCTTTCTCCCTTCCCTTTTTTATTTTATTTTTAGAACTTGAAGCATAAATCTTTTACTATAATGACCAGATTCGGCATTAAATAACCCAAAAAGGGTTGATATGCCGTAAAACAAAACTACCAAACTACCAAACTATTTGGTCATTTTTATCGTGTTTTTTAAAATGATGGCTTTTCAAAAATGCTACCTTCAATCTCGCCTCTATTCTGCATGAGTCCAGTTAGTCTTCGTCGTTTAATTGGAGGTATAGGTCCAAAGCATTTCCCTCCAGGAATAGAGATTGAAAACGTGGGTTACATATCGGTTGTCTGATAGGGTGTATTAAATGATTATACACACTGTCGATAAACCAGGTCGTCTTCGTCGTCTCAACAATTTTACCCAAACGCAGTGTTATTTCAATGTAAGATTTATTATTAGTTCAGGCAATGTGGACAATTGTAGGAAGCTAGAGAGATATATAATTCCAAAATATGGCCTACTGCATCAGAACAAAAAGAGAGACAGACAGACGGCTTGGGTCGCACTCCATTTAATTAACATTGTACTCCCTCCCCTACTACTCTACTTGTTTATCATGAATGGTGTCTTTTTCGTGTCTGCATCACTTGAGTGTCTGACCGAAAAGTGAAATAATTTCCGTTCTCCGTAAATCACGTGTTTTTTTCACTTCAATTCGCTCAATTCGGTCAATTTTTTAACCCAAATCCGTCAATCATTTACTCCAACCAAACTTTTGGATTAATTATGTAACACTTGCAATTTCAGTGACCCGTTAAACTTCGTCCGATGTTTTCGGCGAGTCAAAATTGCTTGTGGCTGTCTTGCAATATCGTTTTTTGTGTTGCCTCTATCACCCACAACACACGTTTTTAAGAACGTCCTAGTTTTCCAAAATGTCATTTCAAATTTTCAAAGATGTTGGGTTTATTTCAATCTTTTGTAAAAATGTAAATAAAAACATTGAATTCTTGTAAAATATCTCGGGATTCAAAAACTGCAACTTTTTTTTAGATTTCACGATTATCAAAAAGTTATTCAATGAACAATAATTCTTCTATACACCTGGAAGATTTCTTATTTGTTTACATATAATCATGCATTTAGAAATGAATGTATAGAGTCTATCTCTCTCTCTCTCTGAATCTCTCTGAATCTCTGAATCTCTCTGAATCTCTCTCGAATGCAAATCGTATTCTTTATAAATTAATGTTATCAGTTCTTGACTTAAACTATATTTTTATTTTAAGAATGATTTCTCATTACCAAATCCCGATATGATTCCTCCTTAGCAGATTAGATCATGTGTTTGCGGTATAATTAACTACCTCCCTTGCTTAATTCATTGAGAACAAGGCGATCCATAATACAGGCCTGGCGAACATGCGACTGGAGTGCACGACTGGGGAGGGGTGGACATGTGAAGACCAAAATTACTACTAAATAATAATTACCGATAAAACTTTTAGTAAGATATTTCTTAGTAATATCCAGTAATTAGTAACTGTATATATTATTAGGAAGCAGCTTGCAATAATTGATTTAGTTCCATCAAATCAAATGTAAAAAGTACAAAAATATAAAACGAACTAAATTCACGAAAAATCATTTTATTCACGATGAATTCGACACATTTTTTATATTTCAAAAATCATGAGTCAATCTGTTTATATTTACTAATTGATTACAGAAAATATAATGATAGCATGCAACATTTTACAAAATCAAATACTTTATAAACAAAATAATGTTCGGAGAAACAATTTTGATAAGTTTTACAAAATGTTTGTTACATATGCAATTTGTTTTTTACAGAAAATGAAGAAAATGCTTATTTCTTCATGATACACAGTCTTAATAATAAAATCACATGTCCGCCCCCAGTCGTGGACCCCAGTCGCATGTTTGCTAGGTCTGTATTATGAATCGCCTTGGTTGAGGACAATATAGTTCGCTGTACTCGAGCTTGGCGATAAGCTAATTATATTGTCAGAAACAATATTACTACAATTTATCAAACTCTCTGCGTTACTTACCTTTTTTATAATGGCTCGTTTACTTTGCACGTATAAACTTAATATAGATCCGAATACGCCTGACGCTGAACTTTAATATCGTCACGAGAACAACTTTCAAAAATGTCTGCGACCAAAACATTAATGAGATGTTTTATCTCACAAATTATGTCTCGACGGGGTTTTTTTTGCAAGGGGAGCATTATCAATACTGGACTGGATCTAAGTAAAAAAGGACACATTTTATGCCAATGGTTCATCACTTACCAAGGCCAAACAACCACTAGAAGATAAGATTAATGAAATCTTCGTACGGAACAGTTCTATGAAAGGATTAAAAATGATGTTTGATTAATTCACAGGACGACTCAACAGGTATTTGGGGGTTAGGATTAGGGCTAGGGTTAGGGTAAGTGTGAAGGTTAAGTTTGGGTTAAGGGTTAGGGTTACCGTTAGGGTTAGGTTGGAGTTTGGGTTACGGTTAGGGTTACGGTAAGTGTTAAGGTTACGGGTTAGAGTTAGGGTTAGGGTTAGGGTTATAATGAAGATTATAAGTAAGGTATGAGTGATGGAATAAATGAAAAAGTGATATATGAAGTATTATGAAAAGATGTGATATATAAAGTATAATTAAAAAATGGTATATATAAAGTATGATGAAAATATGTGATATATAAAGTATAATGAAAAATGTGATATATAAAGTATAATGAAAAAATGTGATATATAAAGTATAATGAAAAAAAGTGATACATAAAGTATAATGAAAAAAGTGGTATATAATGTATGAAACAAAGTGATATATAAAGTATAATAAATGTGATGTATAAAGTATAATGAAAAAATGTGATATATAAAGTATAATGAAAAATGTGATATATAAAGTATAATGAAAAAATGTGATATATAAAGTATAATGAAAAAAGTGATATATAAAGTATAATTAAAAAATGTATACATTTTATTATATACTCTTAAAGAAATTAAACTTAATTCGTCCCATCAATTATTTTTAATAATCTCAAAACTTTTATCCTCGAGTGGCTTTTTGCCTTCGCAAGTGGTTATTCAGTAATAGCAACATCAGATAAAGTAAGAAAATATTTTTACAATCACTCATTAGACGAAAACTCTTGTTGTCATATTTTTTCTTCTGGAAACATGAAATATGTTTGATTCGTAGAACGGAAATAGAACATTCGTTTCTTTATTTATTCATTATCTAACTTTAAACACGAGGAATATTTTGAAGTAAAAATAGGTTTAACGCGCTCGTTAAAGAATCTCTAAATATACATATTCAAATATTTGCAATGCCGTATTTTCGTATCAAGTAAAACAAGGATCAGTATTTTTACGATGTGTCCTGCCTATCTGTGCGTGCAATAACCATCTATTACTATACTAAATAAGTAAAAATTGAATGGTCGACTATAGTGGTCATAGTCGAGGACAACACAAGGGCTCCTTTTTCATTGGCTACTACACCCGAAATGTAAGGGAGGGCGCCACTTGTTTCCGGTTAATACTCTATTTACCCTTGATCGTCACCCTATAATGCTGATAACTTAGCAAGGGGGTATCAAAAAACATCTTTTTGAGTCGACCGAGGATTTGTGAATTAAATCCCGGCTTTCCGTGCCATTAGCGGAGACTGGGGCCATTATGCCAAATTGGGCCGGTATAATTTTATTTAATTTTTATTCGTATTGTTTTTTGTTATTATTGTTAATTATTAATAATATTATTATTTTAATTTTATTATTATTTTAATTTTATTATTATTTTATTTTTTCTCAATAAATTAAAGATTGTGAAGAACAAGTGTTTCAGCGTCTTTACTGCTGCACCGATATTTTTACTAGAATAAATCCCTTATTTTGTCCTTTTGTCCTCACAATTCATGTTTCTGGCAAAGGGGGAAGAATTGCTGGTTGCTGTGTCAAAATCTATCCATCTAACACTTAGTGTTGGCTAGGTTTTCACCTTGAAGTAGTATTTTTAGCTCCTTACATTAAGTGGCTTCATGTCTTGTCTGAAGCGATTTCAATCAAAAATATTTCGAACAGAACCCTTTATTTAATTTACAAGGGCATCTTTCTTTTTACAGTTCGCCATGGCCGGGTAGAAGTCTTAAGTAATTTATAATTTTATTTATAGTATCGCCCGTACAGAGGATTGAACCTTCAACCGCCAGAAGACTGTCAGTCTGAATAGATTAGACTTAACATTTCATACCGTTGGACCACTGCTCCTTAATCGCATGAAACAGTTTTGTCTAAATTTTCGTAAATATGTCTTCCTTAAAGATAATCGAACAATACAACGTCTGTTTGTAACTTTTTCGATTTTTCTTGTTACTCTTGATAAAGCCTTCCAAACTTGACGGCGAAACGTTGAGATACCACTTTGTGTTTTTCAACTTACTTCTTTTTTGTTGTTTTCCTTCCAATAAATAATCTGTTGTGTTTGTAATTGTATTCGATGTTGACATTTCTATTTTTTTTCTTATTTTTTTTCTATTTTTCTTTTAAAGTTTTGTTTTTACTGGACATTTCAAAATTAATGATTCTTTAGATAAAGATCGATATCGGAGAAATCGATTTCATCGCGATTATTTAGAGCATTTGATCCGTTGTCAACGTATGGAATTATAAATTTATCCTCAGCGGACGGAGAAAATGCTGCTATAAATATTATCAATTACCTTACATATCGATTAGTATTGATAAAACGGAAGCTGAAATAAAATAAATAAATACAAAAGATTGATGAACAAACAAGAATTATTACAAACGTCTATTAAAAATCGGCAAATAATGTGAGAAGTTCTAATCTGAAAATATTTTTTAATTAAAAACTGTTTCCTCGAAATCTTCACGTCCTATAAAATGTGCTGTTTGCGTTATGGCTTTTTCTTCTTTTTTTTTTCGCTTTTAGCGTGGTTCGGCAAACATTTGACAGCCTAAATAATAGTAAAGGAAAGAAAAGAAATTTCTTGGCAACTCTAAATAAAAAAGAGCGAACCAATTGCTTAAATTATTACTGTTATGAACAAAACGGAAAGGTTTGCGGCGAAAAACAGAACGAAAGAAACATTTTTCATAATTATTTTTCGACTAGTTTAATAATCATTTCTGTTTCTGCAAATACTTGTCTATATATATTTTTTAATTTAACATATTTTGTTGAGTTTAATAATAACCAATACAAAATTGAATAAAAGAAGCTTGCGCACATGTGTATCGCAAGACAACAAAAGCAAAAAATATAAGATTGCCAAATCAGAACTTAAGAAATTAGTTGTTGTTTTATGGAAATCGCTCCAGACAAGGCATGAAGCCATTTGATGTAAGGAGCTAGAAATACTACTACAAGGTCAAAAAACTAGCAAACGATAAGTGTACAAATAGATAGATTCTGCCCCAGAAAACAGCGATTCTCCCCCCTTTGTCAGAAACATCGCTCATGAAATATGAAGACTAAATGACAAAATAAGAGACGCGAGAGTTACGAGGCTGCCGAAAGTAAACCCAAGTTAGTCACTTTCTACTCTTCTTAAGGTCCCATAGATTAAAAGGACTTGAGTCAAATATTGAAATATTATAAGATGTAACAGGATGTTCGGGACAATTTTGACACTTTTTGAAAAGGAAAGCAAAAACGTTATATCTTGGCCAATAATTGATGTATTTTCAAAATTCAGAGTGCATCTCTTAGAGGAACTTTTGCCGAATACAGCCCACTTGAGGGAGGTGCTCTTAGACTTCATTTGAGGGAGGCGCCCTTAGACTTCACTCGAGGGAGTAGCCCTTAGACTTCACTTGAGCAAGGCGCCCTTAGACTTCATTAGAGGGAGGCGTCCTTAGACTTCATTTGAGGGAGGCGCCCTTAGACTTCACTCGAGGGAGTAGCCCTTAGACTTCACTTGAGCAAGGCGCCCTTAGACTTCATTTGAGGGAGGCGTCCTTAGACTTCATTTGAGGGAGGCGCCCTTAGACTTCACTCGAGGAAGGCGCCCTTAGACTTCATTTGAGGGAGGCGCCCTTAGACTTCACTCGAGCAAGGCGCCCTTAGACTTCATTTGAGGGAGGCGCCCTTAGACTTCACTCGAGGAAGGCGCCCTTAGACTTCATTTGAGGGAGGCGCCCTTTGACTTCACTCGAGGAAGGCGCCCTTAGACTTCATTTGAGGAAGGCGCCCTTAGACTTCACTCGAGGAAGACGCCCTTAGACTTCATTTGAGGGAGGCGCCCTTAGACTTCACTCGAGGAAGGCGCCCTTAGACTTCATTTGAGGGAGGCGCCCTTAGACTTCATTTGAGGGAGGCGCCCTTAGACTTCACTCGATTAATTGTCGATTATGAAGCAGTGCTAAAACGAGATATACAAAAATTGAAATCACTTTTATGCGTAATAAATGTAGCATAGCCAAAACACTATAGTTTGGATCAAAGTGTAGTATCTGTTCCGGTACTGCACTCCATCTGTCCTGTCCTCAATCAGTGAGAGAGAAGTCTTACTTGACTGAGACTATTTTTGTTCCAATCCATGATCTTTTGGGGGAAGCTGTATTTTCCAACACTGTGTTTAATTCTGCCCTCGTGGGGATACAAGTAAATTGGGGCAATATCATCAACATCACACACTTGTTAGATTTATTAAAATCCAATTGATATGTTACAATGGATTTCGAAAGCAGTTTATTTCCGAAACAAGCAATCGCATACATATACAGCCTTTTCAAGTCAAATTTGACACTTTTTGGAAAGTCAAGAAAAAACGTCATATTTTGCTAATAATTGATGTATTCTTATAATTCGAATTACATTTCTCAGAGAATCTTTTGCCAAATGCAGTTCACTCTAAAAAAAATACGCCTCGAGACAACACTATGGACTCTATGGAGTACGTTAACATGGAGCACGCGGCCTTTACGATGTTCGCCATTTTGATCCTGGCAATTAGCTCGTACTTGATGTTGCAAGGTGTATGGTTAGTGTCTTCCACAATTGTGCCAAGGATATAATAGTATATGAGTGTGAAATAAGGCGAGTTTGAGGGAGGGGAAATATGATCGAACTGATGAAGTTGCATGAGTTCTGCCAAAGCCATTTATGGGTGTTTCCATATGTTTGACAGGGAACTGTGTCTTGTTGATAGATGTATGGGCTTATCCACTGAAATTTTCAAAGATAAACTCTTTTCATCAGAGGATAGAGAAAAACAGGCAATGTAATTGTAAATATTATCGGCAATATTTAACTTTGAAAATTTGAAAATACATGGATTAAGGATATGAAGCTCCTTGCTCTGAACTTTTGTTGTTCTAATAAATATTGTATCTGTACAATTTTTTATTCTCATCTTTCATCTCTAAAATTGATTGCTCTATTCAATATATTGAACTTTATATTATCATTATATTATTAAACGATAATTCAATATTTAATTCAACATTTAAATATTTACATAGAATATATATATATATATATATATATATATATATATATATATATATATATATATATATATATATATATATATATAGCATTGAAGAGACAATATTTATTATTCATAATGAATTTAAGAAATTAAAAAGATGAAAGGGCAGCTGACCGGTTTCGTACCTCGCTCAACAGAGCCAAATATCGAGGTAATGTATAAAAAATATAAAAAGATGCTATGAGAATTATAGCGAGGGAAAGGGGTAAAAAAAAATTTTTTTTTAAATAAAAAAAAAATTTAAAAAAGTTCAATCAAATAGAAACAACATTAAGCCAGAGGAGATTTTCTCTTTGTTTGCAAAGAGAAGGTCTCAAGGACTTAATATAAATTGCTTCTAAGATCTTGAGATGATAAGGGGAGTGCGACTTACTAAGAATGGAGAATAAGTCGACACTGAATTTAGAGGCACAGGTGCGATTATTTATGAGATGTTGACCTATCGACGAACCATAAGTATTATTCAAATCGTCAGTTGGTAAATAATTTCCATTGCGAATTTTTGTGGGCACGTGTTGTTTGACCCGGATGTCCAATCTCTGTGACGTCATCCCGACGTAGTGCATACTGCAACTACATTTAAATAAATAAATAATGGAATTATTATGATGTGGGGGAAGGACATCTTTTCGAATAGAAGTTAAGATTGGACGAGAGGAAAAAACAACACGCGTATTCGCAGCAAAATAACATTGTTGTACAGACAAAGAGACATATATATATATATGGAGGTTATGTGTATGTGTGTTTAAACAAAGACGGCATTCTATCGTGTGATAAGCATTTCAACTCTGCATCATTGCTTTAGATTGAGTAGTTCATAGCGAACCCCCATTACACAACGTGATATTCATATCAGTAACATTATTTCAGAAAGAAATGCGTGGCTACAAATGGAAAGATAAAAGTCCCTAATGAAGAGTTGTTTTCTATCCATGTCATATTCTGCAGAGAAGCGTTCTTAATGCAATCGCATCTCGGGTGGGCGGCCAATGCCGTTAGAATGGAGAACGATCAGCTGCCAAAAAGACTCACCTGCGGCTAGTTGCATGGCGGTACTGCTAATGTGAAAATATTACTAGTATTAATAGTACGATAAAACTTAAGTTTGATATACATATATATATGAAGAGTTCGAATGCAAAACGCGATAAATCCAATTCGTTTAAATTGATACATGATACAATAAAATGGCGAATATATTAAATCTAGCCTTTGATTAAAAGCTTATTTTAATTGAAAACAAAACGAAATGAGGCCGGTATCATATAATGTAAAACATTATTTGGGGGGGGGGGGTGGTCGAGTGTTGATATGCAACGCTTTTTGTAGTGATAGTTTCTTCATTTTGAAAATGGCGTTAATCTTCATATATATATATATATATATATATATATATATATATATATATATATTTGTATTGATTTTATGTAACTTCATATAATTTTATGTAATTTTATGCAATTTTTTATCTTCATCTTTCTTTCTTTAAAATTGATTGCTCTACTCAACGTATTGAGCTTTACTTTATCGAGATAGATCACTTTACGATACTTCACTTATCGTTAATTCTATTATCATTAGTATATTTATATTTATGGATCGGAATCATGGACAGTCTATCGCAGCCACATTCAGAAGCTTGATGTCTTTCACAAAAATTGCCTTAGAACGATTTGTGGTGTCACCCTAAGAAATCGGATGTCTAATGCGGACCTATTTACATGCTGCGGTATTGGCGGAATTGAAAGCTTTTTGATGCAATCACAACTGCGTTGGGCAGGTCATGTCTTACGTATGGAAGATGATAGAATACCAAAGCAACTGATGTACGGCGAGCTCAACAGTGGAAGGCGAAATGTGGGTCGACCGCTTCTTCGCTTTAAGGACAAGTTGAAGATGAATTTGACATCTATCAATATTGCTTATCGTGATTTTGAACAGCTTGCTTCTCGACGGAAGGAATGGCGATCTGACTGCCAGAGGGGCATCAGGCGGTTCTCTGTAACTGCCATTGATCAACAGCGCGAAAGATGCGAAAGAATAAAAACATCTACAAGTATCCCAGCCGATTTGTCTCAAGATCTTCCTTCTTGCATCCATTGTGGGCTGGTTTGCAAATCTCTCGCAGGACTCAAATGCCATTTACGATTGAGTAAATGTAAGCATGCTACATCCATCGTAGACTAAACAAATTTTGAGTTGTCAAGACCTCATACGTCGAAATCGACGGGAGAGTCCATGATATAGATATTACTATTTCTTGTATCCACATGAAATTTTATAAGGAGATATCATTTTTTATGTATCAATTTTCACTATTTACTTCAACAGTGCCCGTACGTCAGTAGAGCTCGGTAGTAAGTTATGAAAATATATTTATGGCAATTTAGCTACACAGAGGCTCCCCGTTTCATCCCCGGGGGGAATCTTTTAGGCTACAATGCATGGAGTTAGTTTTGCCGGGTGTTTTTATATACACGGCTAGCTAGTTAACCAATCAGATTCTTTGTTGTTCTCGTAGCCAATCGTTGGGCTTCTCACGAACAAATGTCCGGTTAGTTTTTTTCTTGTTCTGTATTCTATATAGTAGCCTATATCCTGTTTCTTTGTTGTATCAAAATAATGGATGAACTTATTTTAACACATGGATCCTTCTATTTCTATTTTAGGTTTTAGTTTTTGAGTTGTTAGGTTTGAGTTTAGTTTTTTTCTTATTTGTTTGTTTATTTATTTATTTATTCATGTATTGTTAACCTAAGGTAAAATTTATTCTGTGCAGGCAGCTGTTTGCTAACTCACTTCTACAGTTTAATAGATTTTGGGGGTCTTTAAAGTTTAGGATTTAAAACTTTATATATATATAGATATATGTGTGTGTGTGTGTGTGTGTGTGTGTGTGTGTGTGTGTGTGTGTGTGTGTGTGTGTTATAGGAGTACGGCTACCAACATATTTATTATTTTGCTATTTTATCATTTTATAATTTTATATAACGCGTTTCAAGCGGTGGTCCACTCTCATCGGATAATCTCTTTCGATTTGAAAGAGTGTTGTTTCATTTATATATATATATATATATATATATATATATATATATATATATATATATATATATATATATATATATGAGAGAGAGAGAGAGAGTAATCCAAGTAAAGTAAACATCCACAGGATAGGAATCCAAAGAATTTCAACCGGGCTTATAAAAAGTGCTCAATATCAAATAGAGCTTTTATGTATATGATTGTTTTGATTTAAACAGACATGTAAAAAATCCGGGACACTGGCATGTCGATATTATCGATCTACAGCTGTCAAAAGCCGTGATCTCATCAGGTAGAATTAGAATGTGATCCTTCCCTCAGATGGTATATAGCTGTAGTGTTGGATAATGGCCCTATGAGATTGACGTATCTCTTCGGAATCGTTGATTTGACTTGCGCGAATTAACGCGGGGCAGTCGAGTGCAGAACAGGGCTTGTTCTCACAGTCAGAGCTGGCAGACGCGACAAGGTTACCGTGTGACGAGACCCCAGATCAAGGGTCAGTCTGCACCTGGAGAGGCTATGACGTCACAGGCCCTTGCGTGGGAAACAGAGGCTCTGTGACGTCACTCGTTCTCGTGAGAAGCGAGTTTTAGTCAGTCTGATTCGGAAAGCGTACCGAGAGGACGTGCGATTCACAATGTAAAGATAAGGGATATTTCCCCTAGGATAGTGTAAGCGCGAGAAATCCTTCTCCCCCCTCTCTATGAATAGTTAAGAAAACATTAATAACTAACTACGATAAAGTAGTGATTGCTCTCTCTCGACGTAGCCCCAGTTAAAATAACAACGCTTGTAATAAATGAATTAAATTCAAAAGAAGAGTTTGTCTTCGGAGTGCACCACATGGCTTTTATTGCAGACAACATACGGCGTGGTTCTAGAAGAAAGAATTTATCCACTAGACGACACGACCAACCCTCTACATGACGAGTATACGAAACGCGTACTGCGGCGGTCCAAGCAGGAGAGGTGCTATGCAACAGTAGATCGATAACATCGACATGCCAGTGTCGCAGATTTTTTACATGTCTGTTTGAATAAAAACAATAATATATATATATATATATATATATATATATATATATATATATATATATATATATATATATATATATATATATCTTTTCAATGGGTTTTATTGGCCTCCTATAAAAACTGTAAAAAAATCTATTCTAACAGAAGATAACAGCGTCAGTATTCTTAATCAGTCATTGCCTGGAGAGATTTCTCTGTTATCTTGTGTGTGTTTTATGTATTCTTTTCTTTATTTGGCGTTTCGTGACTCGCCGTCCGCTGGCTTTTGATCTACGCATTCTTGTCAACATCGACTGACCCTAAGTGAATTTGGAATTACATTTTACGACCTCCCTTGACAAGCAAGGCGCCCGGGGATGCAATTGCTGGTGACGGAGTCGTGTAGTGGGAAAGTGTTAGAGTTCTGCGTAAGAGAGCGAGAAAGAGAGAGAGAGGGGGAGAGAGAGGGAAAGGCAGAGTGAGAGAAAGAAAAGAGGGAGATAAAGAAAAAGAGGGAGTAAAACATAAAGAAACAAGACAAAAAACACATATATATATATATATATATATATATATATATATATATATATATATATATATATATATATATATATATATAGGTGTAATCAGTCAACGTAAAATCATAAGCGCACAAATAGAAGAAAAAATGATAATAGTGAATAAATAAACTCAGATAGAATAAACAAATAAACGTGCAACTTATAATTTCATGCCGAATTTATGGAACGATTTTAGAAGCAAAGTAAAGTAAATCTCAATTTCAGTTTTTGTTTTTAGGGATAGTATGTAGGGAATTTTCGGGAACCATTCCCGTCTTCAAGTCTTTTATGAAGTGTGAACAGAGTTCTTGAAAACGGCAAACTAAAATTATTATTATTAATATTTCACAAACCGGCCAATAGAGGTTACCTCTCGAGGTCATATAAGGGTGTTCTTGTTTTCTTTTTTACTTCCAGTAAACATGTATCAAAAAAGAAAAGAAAAGAAATAAGAAAACAGGGGAGTTAAATCTGTCTGCTCGGTGTGTGGGGGGTGCTCTCTTAGAACGCCGGCGAGTGGCCTCTCTCATACACATCCGGTATGAACGACAGAAAAAGAAGGAAAAGGAAAAGAGAAACTAATGTTCACTAGATAAATTCAATTATCTGCTGTAGGTGGGGTATTTGCCTGATAGGGAATATGTTTTTTAGAGTTTTATATCTAAAATTGAACTTCTGTGATTAGCAAGTGTGTTTGTAAACACATAAATATACACACACGCAAACACACACATCAACACACACATATAAATACACACACACACATATATATATATATATATATATATATATATATATATATATATATATATATATATATATATAAAGTGAAAGAATAGAATAAGGTGCGAATCAAATTTTATTACAGTTCAATGTTCAGGCAAAGTTCTTTAAAGTCCTTAAATGATGAGTTTTCAAAGAAAATCTTCTCCTCAGAGGACCATTACTGCGGGTAAAAATTAAACTTTGAAAATATATAAAACGTTTTCTTATCGTTTTATTAATTTGCATACACCTTAAATACACTTTTCACTGCTATCTACTGCACTGATTTCCCGCCTGGATAACTTAGGGTAAGGTACATGATAAGTCATGAAAATGAAAAGCCGCAGTAGACAAAATGTATGAAAAAGACAAATGGAAATCAGGTTAAAATACGAGAGATTTGACTGATTTCGTCTTCAGAAAAAGTGTTTTTGTTTTTCTCCTGCATTTTAACCTGTTTTTCTGTTTGTCGTTTTTTCACATACACTCACACACACACACACACACACACACACACACATATATATATATATATATATATATATATATATATATATATATATATTATATATATATAAGGAAATTTACAACATCTTTGAGGCACGCCTTAGAATGTATTTAAGTGAAATATTTTGAAAATCATCAATCGTGCAATTTAAATGAAAAATTCATTTATCTAATTTTTATTTTGCAAGCTTTCGTTGTATAACAACTTTGTCAGGCGAGACTGTCTTATAGTTTTTTTTCTTCTTTTCTTCCTCCTCATTTTGATGGTATTAACCCCGAGGGGTCGAATCACGATATGAGCAGAAAGAGACTATGTATGTATATATATATATATATATATATATATAATTAGTATTTATTTTTTTATATGCGAGCAACCAATCTTCGGTCGCTTCCGAGAACGGCCGGAACGTTGACGACGCCAAGTCACGGAAATATTTTTGATTACGGCGAGAAGATAAGTGAAGACTATTTTCACCAATCGATCCAGATTCTGGATCATCAAGTTCGTCACAGAGTTCATTTATCTTTAAGATTTTACAGAAAAGGTTCACAGTATAGTAACTTTTCTTTTATAAAATAAGATGTGGTACAAGGCCAAAAATGGGTATGTGGGTGCGTTTCCGCTGTCGTCCTATTGGCCTATTCTGTAAATTTGTTTCTACCACCAAAATACCACATTCGCTCTATAGGTAATGTTTACTTAACGTTATCCCCGTTTTTATTTACAAAAAATATAGGTACAAATTCATCGGTGTGGGGTGCTTAAAATGTTTAGGGTTGTACCGTTAAAATAGAAAAGAATTGAGAGATACCATATAATAATATGAATAGTTAGAGTTGCTGAGATTGCAATTTTTTTAAATAGTTTGTGAGTGGCAGCGCTACTCGGCCCGAGGAAAGTATGGAGCAATCAGCAATCCAGTTTAATCCGTTAATACAGGCAAAAGAGGCTCGCAGCAATCCATGCATCTATTTATGCCATAAGATATTCCAGCAAATTAGAAAGATGATGACATCCAAGATGGCGACAGTTATCCGGTTTACACGTAGTGAATGCAATATGAAGAAACGAAATGATTTCGTGTTGTTCATTTCCATAATGAAGTATCTTGCTTAGACCAGTAAAACTAATGCCTTGTTAAGTCATGAAAGCAATAGAGAAATACTATTGTAATCTTGAAATTACCTCCTCCGCAGCCCCCCTCTCCCGTTTACAAAAATTCTCCAGGACGGACAGACAGACAGACAGAAAGACGGAGAAGGTGCTCGTTATATTATAAGTGGACTAGCGAATATAGACTCCCTAACGGTCGTCTATATTTGCTAGGACGCCGCGTTCTTGGGTGGTGAGACATTTTTAGTTAAAAAAAAAAAAATTTGTCTCCGAATATTTTTTGTTTAAAAAGGAAAAAAAATGGGGGGGGGGCGGATTTTTTCCCGCCCAAAAAAAAGTTGTGACGGTAGTCCACTGGTAGAGTATCGGACAATTTCGTCCTAATTAATCTTTGACGTTAAGGTTGGGAGTTCGAATCACGGCCTCGGCGTCGAAATTATTTATTGTTTATTTAGTCGTTAATATGTGCCCTAATGTATTTGTCATGTTTCTGACTTTGAGATTAATTAGTTATCTGTTGTATTCATATATTCCAATCCACCAATCACCAATTGTATTGGCAACAAATCGCAAAATGTAATAAGCCATGTCAAAAGACAAAAATGGTGCATCTATATTCCGTCTGAACTTGAATATGGTAAGCATCATCACGAACTCTTTGGCCAGGCTGTTCCAAAGAGCAGCAACATTTTTTTTTAATTCTACAATAATTTTTTTTTTCAATTTCTTTATCTCTTTATTTTATTTACATGGGTTTAACTAACAAATTATTTATTTCGACGACTCTATGTGCTCATATATATACTAATATATGTTTTGGTCAATGTAGCAGAAGAGATATTTATTTATATATCTTAGTTATGAATTAATTGAGTAATTTATATTTTTATTTCGAGCTTATTTTGTATTTTCCCCCAGACACAAGCTACAATTCCTGCTTAACCTTAACCCTTACCTTAACCCTAACCCTAACCCCTCACTCCTAACCCTAACCCTAAATCCTAACCCTAACCCAAATTCTAAACCCTAAACCTAACCATAACACTAACCCAACCTACAATTCCTGCTTAACCTTAACCCTAACCTTAACCTTAACCTTAACCCTAACCCTAACCCTAAACCCTTACCCCAACCCTAAACCCTAACCCGAACCCGAACCCTAACTCTAAACCCTAACCCTAACCCTAACCATAACCCTAACCGTAACCTTAAATCCTAAATCCTAACCTAACCCTAACACTAACCCTAAACCCTAAACCCTAAACCCTAAACCCTAACTCTAAATCATTACCCTAACCTTAACCCCTAACTCTAACGTTAAACCCTAAAACCTAGCCCTTACCCTTACTATAATCCTAACCTTAACCCCTAACCCTAACCCTAACCTTAATCCTAACTCTGACCCTAAACTTAACTTAAATCCTAACCCTAAACCCTAAACCCTAACCCTAATCCTAACCCTAAACCCTAAACCTTTACCCTAACGTGTACAATTCATGCTGAATGTAAGTTTTAATTTGATTATTTCTTTTTTTATAATTATTTTGGCGATCTTTTTTATATGATTCCATATATACTTAGATAGACTTATATTGGTTTTGTATGCTGGATTTCCCAAGGTCATCATATGATTGGTCTTGTTTGGTAGCACTTATGTACACCTTTTCTCTATCGTTGATGGTGTTTCACGTTGTGGCTTTGCATGCAATATTCTTTGTCGATAAGAAATAGTAGTTGGAACTGATTCTTCAGTTGCAAAAGGAGTCGTTATTTTAATAGAAAGACTGATCCAAGGCCTTAATAAGTGTCGGATTTTTGTTCTCAAGCATGTGCCGAAGCTGTAAGGAGAATGCAGATAATCAAATAATCATAAATACAATTAATCAAATAATAGGCGGTGTATTTCGTCATTAAGTTATATTTAGGAGAGTAGAACGTGACTAACTTGGGTTTACTTTCGGCAGCTTCGTAACTCTCGCTTTATTTTAGTCCTTTAGTCCATTACATTCAATGAGCGATGTTTCTGACAAAGGGGGAAGAACTGTTGTGTTCAGGGTCGGAATTTATCCATCTAACACTTATCGTTGGTTAGATTTTGACCTTGAAGTAGTATTTTTAGCTCCTTAAATCAAGTGGTTTCATGCTTTGTCCGGAGCGATTTCACTAAAAATAAATTTAAATAAGCAAAAAAGGGTTGATTAGCCGTAAAGCAGACAACCCATGTTTTTGTTATCGTCTGACAGTGCTGCAGCATATGTCGATAATCAGAATTGAATTTATTGTCTGTTCTTGGCACGTTGAACTATATTTAACAATTTAAATGTCGCTATCGATATATGAGATATCGGAGGTAACAGTCATTTTTTTTTCGCGATACATGAAAACCTTGATCGTTAAAGCGGTAATTAAAGATTTATCACCAATAAATGTAAACTTTCATGGAATTAATCAAATCGGAAAATCGTACAGGACATTAATTTAACTCTAATCTTATTAGAAGATATTAAAGTCAATTCGAAGATCGTTATTTGATGGCGACCGTCGATGATTGCGAGGGGAAACTATGAAACTGTATTCACTCGTTTACGATAGAACCATCCAAATGTGTGATTGCTTTTTTTTTGTTTCATTTTTCAAATATAAAATAACTAAAAAAAGTGGCCGTCTGGTAGTAATATTCTTGGCGTACCTTATTGGGTGCTTCTACTGTTATATAGCACCTGCTTGGGTCGCGGCAGTTCTCGATGTGTATACTCGTCCCGGAACGGGCCGTGGAAGTTCTCGTTTAATCACTCGTCATTTTTAACACCATAAATCATATAATTTGCATACTTTTAAGTTTCTCGCACCCTCAATCTTTTCTCGCCGCGTGGAGAGGTGCGTCGTCTAGTGGTTGAATTCTTTCTTCTTTCTTTCTGCCGTGAACCACGCCGCCGCAAAAAAAAGCTCCATGACCGACTCAGAAGACAAAGTTCTGTTTTATTTCAAGCGTTAGTTATCCGTCAGCTAGGAGATATTCACTAACGTCGAGAGAGAGAGAGAGCAAATTACTGCTTTCGTAATTACTTATCAATTAAGTCCTTAACCATTCGTGGAGAGGAAAAGAGATCTTGCGCCTGTATTATCCAACACTACTGTTTCGCCCCGAGATAAAAAATATTCAAAGAAATGTATAAACTTTGTTATTTATTTACGTGTAAGCTTAAAATAAGAAAATGTAGAGAAAAAATTATGCAAATTCATCCGGTATTTATTAAATTATAAGAAAAAAAGAAAGAAAAACGATTTTATGTATCGTTAAACATTTTATAACCAGTTTAGGCAAGGGAGATAATTTTTTTACCAATAAAAGATACAAGATGGCGACTACCGATAAAAAATCTTCTTTTTTTTAATTTTTAATTTAATAAATACTGGATGACTTTGCGTAATTATTGGTGTACAGTCTTTAATTAAGCTACCACGTATGTACATAACAAAGTTTATACTTTTCTTTTCCTATTTTTTGTTTAACATCTCACTGTGAAACAGCAAAAGCTCCCCTTATTGCCACCATAAAACAGTCCGTCTTAACCTAGCGGGTAGAAGCTTAATGTGACAAAGAACAAGTACATGCTGGAGCGAGAGTATTTATACGTATCGACTACGTGTGCACGGCGTGCTTTGCCATCCATAAAAGACGAGCTTAATAGAAATCTACAGTTGCGTTTTGTAACACACCAACTCCCTATTTTATATTGTATATAGATGAGTTTAGGTACTTCTATCGATCCCGACCCAATCTCCATGAACTATATATATATATATATATATAGTATGAAATTTTATTCATGGCACTTAAGCTATTCAGAGGCGTCCATGTTTTATCTCTGAACGATAGCCTGTGAGGATGAAATATGGACGCGTCTGTATAGCTTAACTGTCATCAATATATTTTTATACTTCTACTACTATTACTACTAATACTCTCCACTACTACTACTACTACTACTACTACTACTATTAAGTTCCACTCACTATGTAGTACTGTTGAAGTAAATGCTGAAAATATATACATAATATTATTATATCAGCTTATAATATTGTATGTGTATATATAATAATATATATATATGTGTGTGTGTGTGTGTGTGTGTGTGTGTGTGTGTGTGTGTGTGTGTGTGTGTGTGTGTGTGTGTGTGTGTGTGTGTGTGTGTGTGTGTGTGTGTAGAGAGAGAGAGAGAGCAAGTGAGAGCAAGTGAGAGAGAGGGGATAATTACAAGTAGATCATATTTTGTTGGAAAGGCCTAAAGCGAAGCAAACAATTATTTTCAATTTTCCCGCTTATTAAAACTACGAGTCATCCTCAGATATAACGTACGTTGCCTATCACTGCCGCCTTCCCCCTTGCCCACATCTATTAAGGCGCATATACTCACACGTGCGCGGGACTTGTTTTATTGCGGAACGAGTAATATGCGCCTTCCACCCTCTCCGATTGCGCACATATACTTGCAATGATAGGTGTCGGAATACTCATGCAAGATGCTGATGGGCATCCGATGAAGGGGGAGAATCATTCGCTGTCTTTCCTGGGTTGTCATTCCCATCGTTCTGGTTCTTTACTGGATTCTCCCTGGAACTTTCTTCGTTACATCTACGTCGATCGTTTTACGTGGGTTGATCAAAATAAGTGACGAAATTTTTATTTGAAAATAAGTTAGACTTTTATATTTAGATACATCTGCGCGACTCCATAGGAACCGAGTCTGTCGGGTTAGGGTTAGGGTTAGGGTAAAGTTTTGTTATATTTTCATTTACCGTTACCTGTATAGACAATGCCGTCGTTGTGAACCCCGGCGCTCGCTTGTCTGTTGATATAAAACTAATCGGGCGTTGCTGTTGATGTATAAAAAGTTGTATTTGAAACAGGAGAATAACAGTAACACAATACATCAGAGAGACAGGTTACTTACGTATTGGCTCAGAAATCACTCGGGTTCCCGACTTTCATCTGGGATCACCTCTGACTCTTAAAAAGTTTCACTCCAATTTTTTTCATTCAAAAACGACCCTCATTATGTAACAGTTTGAAATAGATTTTTCATCGTTAACAACACAGATTGGTTATATTATAGATGAAAAACACAATTTTAGTTCTAACCTTACAAGTCCTCTTATCTGATGATTCTTTTATGAGAACGATTTTGTTTTGTCGATTTCGTGTCACTTAGACCTGCACTTAGTTCGACCCTTGTCAAAATTAACACTTACTGATTTACTCGCTAGCCGACATTAGATCCTCCATAATGCAACAATCTTACAAAATTATCTTCACTTACGGCTACGCATATTATGAAACTTGTGATTCAATCTGAAATGTACGGATGAAGAGTAATACTTAATTCATTCTTTTTCATAATATTTTAATCATTTACATGTCGGTTCGTACTGTTATCTAAAGCATCATTAATATTTTTTTAACTTGCCACTGAGACGTAAGGGGCTACTTTTGATTAGGAACCAGAAAGTATAGAGCGCATCAACAATTATCAGTGCTAGCGCATATACATATTTTGTTTAAATGACACTATAGATTAGAAGGATCTGCCATCGGTACCTTCGTTTGTTTTTTTTTGATAGACTGGAAACTCAGCTTAAAAAAAACACATGTAACCGATTTTTGAGTCTATTTTGATAGTGGCTAATATCGACTGTAGAATTCGCTGTTTTTTTATTGTGTTTTTAATTGGTTTTCATGATCTGTTAAGTTTAACTAAGAAACTGATCCCCCTTCCTAAAATCTGAACTTTTCGGAAAAGAATTCTAAAAAAAACACGGAATATTTTAGCAACCTGGTAGGAAATTGTACATCGATAAAAGAGAGAAAAAAAATTGGTCAGTAAAAAAGTTGGGAAAAACGGGTTGTGGATAATTACGAGCAAACGCCAGAAAAGAATACCAATAACTTTATTTCAATGATTCTTTGTGTTCTAACACTGTCCATTGAACTTTCTACTGTGTAGTAGATATTCTGTTGCTATTAACAGTTTTATTTTATTTGAATATAAATAAACAAATTCTCAGTCACATGAAACTAACGAACTCAAAATATCTCAATTTTTACTGGTGGTATATAGTCTATACAAGAGGGCATTTTTGTGAGACACCGTATATATATATATATATATATATATATATATATATATATATATATATATATATATATATATATATGTATATGTATATATATATGTATATATATATATTTATATATATAATTTTATTTACACATACATGTACAAAATCTGCGACACTGGCATGTCGATGTTATCGATCAACAGTTACTATAAACTGAGATCTCATCAGGCAGAGTTAGAATCCGATCTTAACCTCAGATCATATTTGGAGAGAATGAAATGGAGAGATAAAGAAAGAGAAGAAGAAGAAAAGAAATTTAACATTTACAAAAATTGGGGCCGTTAAAAATTAAAAATCTAAAAAATCTAAAAACAAAAAAAAAATCTAAAAAATCTAAAATCTAAAATCTGAAACAAACAGGACAAATAAATAAATAAATAAATAAGGCGGAAAGAGAGGCATATAATGAAGGGAAAAGTGATAGGAAGGTAGACACTTAAAGGAAAAGAAGGAGAAGAAAAAGGAAAATAAAACGTCTGTTGATTCAGACCGAGAGAGAAGAGATAGGAAATAGAAAACATCGACATGCCAGTGTCGCAGATTTTGTACATGTCTGTGTCAATAAAATTATCATATATAAAGCTCTATTTTGATAGTGAGCACTTTTTATAAACCCGGTTAAAATTCTCTGGATTACCACCCTGTGGATATTTTTTACCTGGATTATTACCATTATTATATATATATATATATATATATATATATATATATATATATATATATATTAAAAAGAAAAACCAAAATTATTGATGTATTCATCAACATTTCGTCTTTTTTTCAAGACTTCCGCAGAATGATTGATCATCCCAAAGAAGTGTTGAAATTAAGACGAAACGTTTCGTCTTTATCTCAAAACTTTCTAAGCATGATTGTTTGAAGAAAAACAAACACAACTATTACGTTTATGAATACATAAATAATTTTGGGTTTCCCTTTTTCATTTTCCATCAAGTTTGAATATTATTTCCATATTTTCATTATATATATATATATATATATATATATATATATATATATATATTTATAACATTAATATTTACAGTTACCGAGTTTTATCCTCTGATGAAAAGAGGTTGTCTTTGAAAATACATGGGTCAAGGATAATGAAACTCCTTGCTTTTTAACTTCTTATGCTTTTATAAATATTGTATTTATACAATGTTTTGTTCTCATCTTTCATATTCTGATATATATATATATATATATATATATATATATATATATATATATATATATATATATATATATATATATATGTTTATATATAAGTATGCATATATAATCATATGTCTGGAGCGATTTTCATGAAAATAATTTTTTTATAGGAGTGAAAGAACAGCCAAATTGCTATTTAAAACTAAGTAGAATTAATGGGTCTTAATTCTAGGGTCAACAATTATGCACAAGCAAACTATGCTACTATGCTGGCAACCACTGTAAATGCGAATTGGTGCACGTAAACGCTCTCTTTGCACGTGCATCATCCTTTTAAAAATTAACTTTTTATTTTAACGACAATGAGGTTTAATAATGTTTGCATGATTATATATATATATATATAGAGAGAGAGAGAGAGATAGATAGATAGATAGATAGATAGATAGATAGATAGATAGATAGATAGATAGATAGATAGATAGATAGATAGATAGATATTATTTTTACTTACATACTCTAGCGTTTCGTTCATCAGAGTGGGGGGGCGGAAACCCTCTTAATATCATCAACATTTGCTGAAATTTTGGGAATAGACATCATTTTTGGTCATTTACCTATAGTTTTAAGGAAAAACACTTTTTGGGTGGGGGTGGGAACTCCAGCTGTGAAGTAATATATTTCTTATATATCCTATGACCTTTACTGAGAGGTCAATAGTGCACATGCCAATTTTCAAGCAATTCTGTTCAACGGTTTGGGTAAACATGATACACAATAATCAGGCAGAGAGAGTTACTATTTTATATATATATATATATATATATATATATATATATATATATATATATATATATATATATATATATATATATATATACATGAATTATTTTTACCTGCATACACTTGTGTTTCGTGCTTTGTGCAATCATCAGTGTAGGAAATGTTAATCACTGCTTGTCTAAGGATTCGAACCCTGTCACAAAGCTAACTTCGTTTTCATAGACTGATTCTCTTACCCCCATACCACTGTTAATCAACACGAACGAAGCGAATCTAAAGTCTATAAATATAAAATCGGCAACATGTACAGCAAGCAGTCAAAGAGTGTTCAACTTGCCGGCGCAATGGAAACGTTGCTTAGCGCATTAGCATGACTGCCTCTTTATAAATTCAGTCAGATGCCCATCGATTTCACAGGCACGAAAGAGCTAAGGAAATTGAACTAATCAGGCTTTATGTTGGACAACATGCTGAATATATTTCTTTAAATCTGAATGAGAAAATCAAAGGAATGTGGATACCATTAACGATTTCACAAGTATTCAATATGTGCATCGCCTGAGACACCAGCGTCTCTTCTGATCTGCATTGCATTGTATAACTATTTCGTCTGCAAGCTGCACAATCTTGGTTGACTTGGTCGCGCGTATTCAAATGCAACAAAACGCCATTTCTTTTCCATTCAATGGTATTTCCATATAAGCATATCAACCATTACATACAAGTTTCACATATTACAATAGACGCTGTTTCGGTTAAGGTTAAGGTTAAGGTTATGGTTAGGGTTAGGTTTAGGGTTAGGGTTAGGGTTAGGGTTAGGGTTATGGTTAGGGTTATGGTTAGAACTCACTCAAACAAAAACCGGCAAAGTTATTAGACTGTAAAATTAAATCAAATTTTCGAATCGCTCGATATAAAGCTCTTTGTAAATGACGATATTTTATATATATCTATATATATCTATATCTCTCTCTCTCTCTCTCTATATATATATATATATATATATATATATATATATATATATATATATATATATATTGGTACAGAAAAATTAGTACAACATTCGTACCGTCGGTTTCAAGCACAGAAGGACTTAGCCATCCGGCTCTCTTCAGCTTCTGTTGTCATCTGTTTCGGAAATGTGAAGTCACGTGTCACTCTCGTTTGGACGCGTTATTTGCTTAGAATTTTATGTATGTTTGTTTAAATTTAGTGTAAAGAAGGTTTAATAAGGTTTGAAAAAAAGGGGGAGGTGAAAGTAACAGTTTAGATTTAAACTGGAGAACATTTAAAGAGATATAAAAAAAATAAAAATAAATAAATATTTCTATATAAATCCTGTGAGCCAATATTATGAGTATCGTATATTTGGCCGTTACTGTTTTGGGGTTTAAATTGATGCACGTTTGATAAAACAACAGGGGCAATTCCTGTTTGTTTGTTTTTTCATCTATCTTTTCATGTTGACGAACTAATGATTTAATGTTCTGTTCGAGTTTGAACAGGAACTCGCCAAAACTGCTAACGTTTTCGACTCCCATGAGTCTTTATCAGGCACGTGAGAAGTTATGTAAACTAAAACTGGTGAATTTATTGAGAAACTCGATTGTAACTTTTTTATTAATATATTAAAGGCATTTCAGTATACCTTCTCCCTCCTCATATTGAGCTTAATCGATGGAAGGTTTGTTTGTGCGATATGAGGGGATAGAAGGTATGTATGAAAAGATGGATCAAAAAAGAAACAAACAGGAATCGTCCCTGTTGTTTAATCAAACAGGCATCAATGAAGAAATGCTGCCTAAGTATACATATATATATATATATATATATATATAAGGTATGAAACTAAAAGTAGGATGTATAATTGTGAAATGATTTAAGCTCAATATACGGGATAGAGCAATTATATAGATCAAATGAAAAAAAAGGGAAATAAAAAATGTAAAAATGACAAATCAATTTCATCTTCAGTTATTCAATGCAATGTGTATTCAATAAAAGCATGTTTATTGGTCCCCCGATTTATAAAATCGGGGGACTTATGTTTTGAGGCATTTCCGTCCGTCCGTCCGTCCGTCCGGATTTTTCTCCGCAACCATCCATTGAATTTCTCTGAAATTTTGCATAAAGTTTTAACTTTGGTCAGGTTAGAAAGTGACATTCTCCGATTTTTGAAAATAAAATCTGGTTAGGGGGTCAAAAGGCCCCGAAATGGCAAAAAGTGATATTTTTGCCCAATAACTTTTCATCCATCCATTCAATTTCTCTGAAACTTGGCCAAAATGTGGAGGCAATTGTTCCTAATAGAAAATAAGTATCGCTGACTTTGGAAAAAATCTGGTTCGCACCTCCAGGGGGTCAATAGCCCTCAAAATGGCAAAAAATGACCCTGTTCTCCCATAACGTTTGATCCATCCATTCAATTTTTTCTGAAACTTGGCCAAAATGTAGAGGCAATTGTTCTGGATATAAAATGAGCATCCTTGACCTCAGAAAAATTTTGGTTCGCGCGCCCAGGGGGTCAAAGGGATGGTCAAAAATGCCCCAAATTGCCCAAATTTATTGCATTTTACCCTCGCCACATCGAGTCACATACAGAGGGGGACCACGCATGCGCGGCTTGTTTTTTCTTTCCTTAAGCCAGGCTTTTCTAAGATTGGAATCTTATCATCAGAGTAATTACATAGATAGATAAGTTGGCAGGAAAGTAGCCAAAATTCAAAATTTGAAAAATTTGAAAATATTATTATGAATTGATGTAAGTGTGTGAGAAAGTTGTTAAAATGCAGAGATGTCCGGATAGAAAAAAGTCCATTTACAAAATGTCCGGTGAGGTAAGGTTAAGAATAGAAATAAATAAAAAATACCGGTAAAAGTTCGTGGAAACTGTGTAAAAAGTGGTCAAAATATTGTAAATCTAGGAGGAATTAATCTAATAAAATAATGTGTGGTTCTGGCGTTGAGAAAACGCTAGTTAGGGTGTAAGTTTGATATTTGAGGCCTCAAATGTACATCCTATACCATAACCACCTTTTTTAAGGAGGATGAAAAGCCCGGGAAAGGACAGCACCAACCACTGGAATTATGCGGAGTGAGTGTACTGGAACCTTGTGGCGACCTATTGCAATTAATTTTTTTTAAATCAATGGTAATCATTCACAGATAATTTCGCATTTTCAACAATGTTACTATTGGTCAGTCAATGAGAGACATTGTTTCACGCATGTAAAATGCGCCTCCCGTCGGCTACACTATGGGGCCTTTGTCTATTACAATAATATAATATAATATATTTCTAATTGTTGACAGATAAGCATATCGGGCAGTGACACTCAGTAACTGTTTCAATTGTAAACGCCGTACGTTGGTCAGAAGCTTGATTCAACAGCACAAATGTTTTGTGATTGCTGTGACCTCAAAATCGTAAACATGATTTGACCACCTGCGTTAATCCAAACACAATAATTTTGACCTTTAAAATAGTAAAGGACATATAAAAAAAATATATCAGCCCGCACATTTTTTATTCGATAAACCCCTTTATTATATGGTTTATTACATTTCTGACTCTTGAAATTTTGGCTATTCCAGGCGGCTGGGCTTTTTGGCCAAGATCAAAGTGTAGTATCTGTTCCGATGGATACTACACCCTACCGGTGTCGTCTTGGCCTTCGTGTCTTGATTCCGCCGGTCTGTGGGTTTGATCTGTGCAGTTCTAGGAGGTCCACCCTCCCAGGCTTTGCCTTTTCACCCTTTGAGAAGGAGTTGGTTTATTGCTAATCGCCTGAGGCGCCCCTACCGGGGAATGCCGACAGGGCTGCACAGAGTGCTCTTCCTCTAGGGTGCTGACTTATCAAATCCCACTTTCCGCCCCTGTGTCACATCTTACCGCTGTGGGAGGTAGATAAATAAAATCTAGTCCTTTATTTCAGATTAAGATTGGCCTAAAGCCGAGACATATCGTAACAGCAGCAGTATTTTAATTTTGATATTCTTATTACACGCCCGTCATCTCAAAGACAACGTTGGTTCAATTTTGATGTAATTTTGTCTAATACTTTTAGCGGCTATACTTTATAGAAATAGTAGTACAATAAGAACTAGTTGTAGAAGTGCTATTCGTAACATAATTTTGAACCTAAAGATGAGGTTGAAGAATTCAACGAAAGTGGTAGGAGGAAGAAATTGAGGAGGCACTTTTGGGAGTTGTCAAATGAAATATTTAACAGAATTTGATCTGAATATCGATACTATACTAAGAGTTCAAGTTTTTTTTTTAACAGTTGAATTGAGAAGATAGTTAAAGGGGAGATGCCCAAAGAGGCATAACAAACAAATGATAATATTAACAATAATAATAATAATAATAATAATAATAATAATAATAATAATAATAATAATAATAATAATAGCAACAATAAAAACGACGGCGGCGACGGCGGCGACGGCGGCGACGGCGGCGACGGCGGCGACGGCGGCGATGATGATGATGATGATGCTGACGACGACGACGACGACGACGACGACGATGACGATGATGATGATGATGATGATGATGATGATGATGATGATGATGATGATGATGATGATGATGATGATGATGATGATGATGATGATGATGATGATGATGATGATGATGATGCACTCGGAATTTCATGATTATTTATACCGAATTTTGTTTCATTCTTACAAGAGTTTTAAAATGTAATATACATATCACATAATTTTTGGAAGCAGTTGTCCTTCCCTAATATCCATATTGCCGGTTCAAGACTTCAACTATAGAATCAAAGCATTTATTTATATCAGTTTGCAACGTGACGCAAGTAGGTACGCAGTTGGTAGGTAGTTATCAATTATTTTCACTTATTGCAATCTGTGAGGATTGCCGATCCTCGTAGAATTTGATTTTCCCCATCGATTACGGCTGACGCGCTCTGGGCCAGAAGAGAAGTATATTATATCTATGTTTAAACGAAGGCGGCTTACATTTGGCGTTGAAGGACCCTAGACGTCACATACAAGTATTATACCTTGAACCAGCACTTCGGGCTACGGATTCGAATAAATAAATCGCCCCAAATTAATAACACGATTTCGGTTAACGTAAAGGTAGTGGCGATAAAATCTTCCTCCCACATCTTATAGGGCAGGGCTCGAAAACGTTTGGTTTCTATGGGTGTATCACGTGTTAATGCGTCTGCGGGGGGAGGGAAGACATATATGTTTTTAAAAAAATTATAATACAACTTGATATATCTAAGTAATATCTATAGAGTCCTTAAATATTAATTTGTGAGATGTTAATGCTGCATCCTGTCGCCGTCGTCGTCGTCGTCATCATCATCATCATCATCATCTATTGCTAGTGTCACGGATCTTCTTGACTCTCTCTGCCTCTCGACATCTCGCCCTATCATTCATAACACCGTGAAGATCTACATAGTTGAATTGAGAGTCTCCTGTTAGTTGCGTGTGCGGTCTCCCCCACTATTTTGGCGTCCACAAAAAAATCATCACTGACGATTCCTCCTTAGCCCTCCAACAGTGACCAGCAATTCTGGTTCTTCTTCTTTAACTGATCAAGCGTAGTCCATAAATATTTGACATAAAATAGCCAGTATGGGAAGATACAACAAAGCTAGTTGTTTGCATATAATCTGCCTATATAATCATACATACTTTGTAAAAAAAAAACATGATTCTGAGCGGAGCTTTTTCAGTTTTAATTTCATTTAAGTCAGATTTGATGGCGTAAGTTCATGTTCGCCTCATCTCCTCTTGATTGGGCAGTTCCATGTCCTTCGATGTCTCCACCTTGCCACTACAAAATCAAATTATGTCGTTCCGTTGACTAAAACAGTATAATTTTAAACACCTAAAAAGTGACATCCGTTTCATTGATTTGAAGAATATTTAGCTGACAAATTATTTTTACGGTAAGAAGACAGAGAATAAGAATGGTTTTCAAAAGAATTAGATTGTTACGATTTTAAATAAAATAGATACCTATTCGGTTTATTTATTTATTTAAAAAGTAATTATCTGATTATGACAATTACTTTTACGGAAGAAGAAAGAGTCATTTTTTTATTAGTGTTTTTATACATGTTGATGTAGAAAGGGCTGTGGAATTTCCACGGGTCTCGCTAGTAGTAGTAGTAGCAGTAGAAGCAGTAGTAGCAGTAGTAGCAGTAGTAGTAGTAGTAGTAGTAGTAGTAGTAGTAGTAGTAGTATGCAAACTTCCGACGTTGCAGTAAGTTTCTTCAGTTAGTTTACGTTATTGAAACCAAAGAGCGAACGAGCTGTTTCATTCTTCATCACCGTTCAAGAAGAAAGATGGCGCCTGAAACAGACGCGATGATAATCTCTTTCGTTAAGATTAATTGCTTAGAATAATCAGTGGCAACGACGCGATATTCTAGGCCTGTGCGTTTCGGATGCGTCTTGTATGAGAGGCGTTGTTCGTCGGTAGTTCGGTCGGTCGGTCGATCGATCGATCGATCGGTCTGTCACGCTTCGGTAGACAGGCCAGTTGAATGGATGTATCTTATTTAAAATTCCTCCAAGCACATTTACAAACAAAAAAGCTCCGTCCGTCTATCTGTCACGTGTAAGTACGTAATATCTATCTCTATCGTGTGTTGAGTTTTAGTTTCAAATAGCATCTGTGTTGCAAAACACATAGATTGAATGGATGCATCTAGTTTGAAATACGGACAAATAAGGCTCTGTTTGTCGGTTATTAGTTGGTCCGTCATGCTTCAGTTTAGAAGAATATTTACGTCGTTAAACGCGCAGATTAAATAGACGTATCTTGAGAATCGGTGCGCTCTTGTTTTAATTACGAAGTCAGTTCCAAATGCAACAATTGAATGTCCTCGATCTCGATAATTCTTGATGAGTCATTAACAAGACAACTCTGGTAGCTTGGCAGCATTTTTCCGCTTCCCACATCAGCAATATTAGACATAATGGCAGTTTAGAGTGGGCGAGAAATCTAGCTCCACCACCTGGAACGGTACAAAAATACCCGAGAATTGATCTGTCAGAATTCCCCAGTACGGACGCCTCAGACGACCAGAAATTAACCAACCTCCAAAAGGTAGAGGTTATAGATTATCGGTTAAAATTGATTACCTAAATGCGACTAGATATCTAAGTAAGTAAATTGCGTATTTTTGAAGCATGTAATCATATGACAGTTTCACACATTTCTATGCAGTCCTTTGCAATAGTGTTGTACTCTGCAAGATCCTTCAAGCTACACCGGTTGGTCAGTAGGGAGCAGACCAGGCAATGGTGCATCGTATGGTCTTCCTATCCACATTCACAGATGGGTGGGTCAGTTTTGTAGCTCCATCTACTCATAGCAACTTTTAATCGCCTCATTCCCGTTCTCAGGCGGTTTAGCGTTTTCCACTAGAGCCAGGATGCCCGTGAACCGGGAGTGAGTTCCTCAGAAGTAGTGATTCCCATGTCATTATGAGAGAGAGGGCATCTTCTAGCTGTCTGGTCCACAGCTGTAGTGTGGTTTCTTCCTGAGATGTTGTTAGGGGTTCGACATTGGCTGAGGAAGCTTATCCTTGATTGTTGGACCGTTGGTTCACGTCCATGAAAGAGATGGTGTTCATCACTGAACTCGGCTCTACTCGGCTGGCAACTTCCCCTATCACATCTGAAGAGTAAATTCGTATGAGTCAGCTTGACCCAGCTATGTTGACCGGCTTCATTCCGTTTTTGGCATTGTTGCATGTAAGACCACGTGGGGGTTGCCAACACCTCTAAAAGAAAGTGATACTATGGAACCAACTAAATTCGAACTTGGCACATCCAGGTCGTCAGTCGTTATCCACTTAACCCCGTCACCTTAGAACATTTCTAGGACCACCATATTTTTTTTTATTTCGGGTGAACTGTAAAGAGATTAAAAACAGATAACAGCAAACTTTACAAAATTTAAGGCGGTACACCCCATAGCCCTAACCCTAACCCTAACCCTAACCTTAAACCCTAACCCTCAGTCCTAGCCCTAGCCCTAACCCTAACCCTAACCATTACCCTAACCCTATAGCAGACTTGATGCGGATTGTTGAGTTTGAAGAAAACAAACCTGTACACACCTCAGCAAGTACCTAAATGTCTGTGGCAGTACAGGTCGAAACACGTTTTCTTGTTCTGGTAAAGTACTAAATGGAATTCGTTATCTCATGGAGATCATCTTTTCTCTGCAGCTTCTTTATCACTGAAGATACATTGTTAGTCTTTCTCTGCTCTATCGTTATTTCCATGGAAGATTCTTAAGTGAGCTTTAATTTCTAGTTCATCCTTATAAGACATGCACAGCAAGAACTCGTCCTACTCCCACAAATACGAACAACTTCATTTTTCTCTCCGTGTACCTAATATCACACGGAATTTCCATAAACATAATTTTTTTCCAAGAATTTTTCATTTGTGGAATACGGTACTGCTTCCCTGTAGACTACAACATGGTTGTTTTCAAATCTAATGTCAACAAATACTTGTTATAAATCATCCACATTAGTAATCCAATGTTGTTCATTCCATTCGTCATTTTCAATCTTTTCATTATATTCTTCATCATTCAACTGACACTCTATCGATCTAATTAAGATTTATCCACAAGTGGATTTTAGCCTTTATAAGTGGTGACTCAAAAAAGTAAAAGAATAATGGTTTGAATATTACACCGTTAGTGAAAGTATCTAATTCAACCCTATACCTGTATAAAAGTCAAATACCTCTTAAGATGTACTACTGGACTCTGAATATTTCATTAGTTTCTGACATTGGTAAAAAAAATTATCAGAAATACTCCAGTCTTAATTTGGAAATGTGTTGCAGGATAGTTCAGGATTTTTTTACGAAATCAAAAGCAACTGTCAAAGGGAAGCATTTCTAGCGAGAAAATAATGACACATTCAGAATGGACATATTAAAGGAAGATAAACTTGTCAGAGTTGTTTTCCTTGTGAAATTGCGAGAGTTACGTCCCTTTGGCTTCCAACAATAGACAGACAGTCTGTGATGACGTTATCGTTATTAGTTCCCACTATTAATTACTAAATCCTCTTCGTCCAATTGTAAAAAGTCAATAAATAATTAATTCTTGGCCATACTAAGTTTCCTCATTCAAATCCTTTCTCATATTTTTGTTTGTTAACTCACATTCACATATTACAATTTACACACAATTAAGCATCATTCAATAACCAGGTTTCTTTTATTGCTGGTTGTGATTTGATAAAACGACTATTTATTTCTGATGAATTTGAAGGTAAATTTTGTTCCTATAAAATCAGATCTTACTAAACCAATGTATTCTTTCTCATATTTTTGTTTGGTTACCCACATTCACATTTAGAGTTATGTCCCCTTTGGCTTCCAACAAGAGACAGACATTCTGTGATGACGTTATCGTTATCAGCTCTCACTATTAATTAGTAAATCCTCTTCGTCCAATTGTAAAAAGTAAATAAATAATTCATTCTTGGTTATATTAAGTTTCCTCATTCAAATCCTTTCTCATATTTTTTCTTTGTTTACTCAAATTCACATATTTAGAGTTACGCCCACTCAATCATTATTCAATAACCCGACACGGCCACATCAACCTCTTAAGATTGACTACTATTGCCATATCCTTCTTTGCCAGCAACTGCTAGTCTCTCTCTACTCTATCATTATTTCCGCGTTAAGCTGCTCGACTGAGCTCAAATCTCTTGTATTCCCTCTACGAAACAGTCAC
>OY744545.1:70315838-70333338 GCA_963556195.1 Sepiola atlantica
AATTCTAATAACAAAATTCAACTCTACCTAGTTTGTAATTTTCACGTGGAAATTTCCTATCGAAGAAAACTCTATCTGTAAAAATCCGCATTTAGATATTATTACAGTATAATCCACGATTAATATCGGAAACCGAGCAGGGTTGAATCACAACCGGTAGAACTCAGTTGCCGATCAAACTACACCAGACTCGGAGAAGGTATCACACTTGTTTTAATCTTGTATTTGTACCAAAGTACATGTGCCCCGTCTGAAAGGCAATAAATAGCAATAATATTTCAAAAAAACTTAATTCTAAATAAAAGAAATAAATAAACTTTTGCATATCTCATCCGTAGAAGAAATTAAAAATAACTCTGATTACTTTACTTCTGTATTCTTTTTCTTATTATTTTTATTCTTCTCTTTTTTTTTCTCCTCTGGCTTCTTCTTCTTCTTCTTCTTCTTCTTCTCCTTCTTCTTCTTCTTCTTCTTATTATTATTATTATTATTGTTATTATTGTTATTATTATTATTTCTATATAAAGTTAGGTCTGTGTAGATGTTTATATATTTGTATGTACAGGATTCTCTCCTCAACAATTCATTATGAATTTTAGAACGCAGATGGGGGAGAGGGCGATGCGGACTATCTGGAGTTAAATTTAGTTTTATGCAAAAAGTGTATAAATGAAGCGAGAGATCTTCGTGAAAATTAAGATTTTTATGACATTGTAAAAAATAAGTATTAGACATCAAGTAATAAATATTCCCCAAATTTCACTTTCTTTGGAGTATTTTAAAAGGGGTTTTAATGAGAATAATTGGACAGAACTTTCCATTTGAAAATTAGAATGCTTCAGATTTGCATTAAGTTTAAGCGTCAGTTATTCAACACTAATTAAGCAAGATACCTGAATTCCAATTTCTTCTTAAGACTCCGTAAGCTTAAGCCTTAAATTGGGGGCAATATGACATCAGCAGTACACACGCATTTTAATAGGTGGTCATTTTAGAAGGTCGGGTGATGTGCTTAATACGCGGTCCTAGTTACCAATTGTCAAATACAGCGAACATAGTTTTAATATCCATCCCATCACAGGGAGATCTGGCACAAGGACAATATTCGTGGGAATAAATTTCGACGCATCAGACTTAATGCATTCTGGGCCAACAAGCCGCGTCAGAATTCTCATACAGGCAATTGTCCATAGAACAAATACTTCTTAAAGAAAGAAGGAAAACTTTGCGAAGGAGCATCTCCCAGGAAGGCACCAAACCATATTTCATCCCTACAGAGCTGGGCAGTTGGTGCTGTAGCGACCAATTCCGTCGGATTGATTGTCAAGGACGTTCCTTGACTTATATAAAGCGTCAAATACAACAGACATAAAACATAACTCAATAACTCACGGGCCTGGCATATAAGTGGCGCCACTAATAAAAATAAATATACAAGTAATAACCTTCAAATAAATATACAATTTGTATAAAGTAATAACCTTCAAATAAATATACAATTTGTATAAAGTAATAACTTTCAAATAAATATACAATTTGTATAAAGTAATAACTTTCAAATAAATATACAATTTGTATAAAGTAATAACCTTCAAATAAATATACAATTTGTATAAAGTAATAACCTTCAAATAAATATACAATTTGTATAAAGTAATAACCTTCAAATAATATACAATTTGTATAAAGTAATAACCTTCAAATAATATACAATTTGTATAAAGTAATAACCTTCAAATAATATACAATTTGCATGAAGTAATAACCTTCAAATAATATACAATTTGTATAAAGTAATAAACTTCAAATAATATACAATTTGTATAAAGTAATAACCTTCAAATAATATACAATTTGTATAAAGTAATAACCTTCAAATAATATACAATTTGTATAAAGTAATAACCTTCAAATAATATACAATTTGTATAAAGTAATAACCTTCAAATAATATACAATTTGTATAAAGTAATAACCTTCAAATAATATACAATTTGTATAAAGTAATAACCTTCAAATAATATACAATTTGTATAAAGTAATAACCTTCAAATAAATATACAATTTGTATAAAGTACTAACCTTCAAATAAATATACAATTTGTATAAAGTAATAACCTTCAAATAATATACAATTTGTATAAAGTAATAACCTTCTAATAAATATACAATTTGCATAAAGTAATAACCTTCAAATAAATATACAATTTGTATAAAGTAATAACCTTCAAATAAATATACAATTTGCATAAAGTAATAACCTTCAAATAAATATACAATTTGCATAAAGTAATAACCTTCAAATAGATATACAATTGGCATAAAGTAATAACCTTCAAATAAATATACAATTTGTATAAAGTAATAACCTTCAAATAAATATACAATTTGTATAAAGTAATAACTTTCAAATAAATATACAATTTGCATAAAGTAATAACCTTCAAATAGATATACAATTGGCATAAAGTAATAACCTTCAAATGAATATACAATTTGTATAAAGTAATAACCTTCAAATAAATATACAATTTGCATAAAGTAATAACCTTCAAATGAATATACAATTTGTATAAAGTAATAACCTTCAAATATTATACAATTTGTATAAAGTAATAACCTTCAAATAAATATACAATTTGTATAAAGTAATAACCTTCAAATTAATATACAATTTGTATAAAGTAATAACCTTCAAATAATATGTGATAAATGTTGAGTCTAATTGGATTATTAGTTTACATAGTGCTGTTATTTAAGTTAAGCTGCGTTTAAAAATTTTAAAAACATTTTTAAAAAACTGAATCTCGTGTGTTGAGAAAGCATTTCGTTATGATGAGAAAAATACTACTCAAGCAAAGCAATACGCTTCATAAGTGATATGCGGATTCTGTTCGGTTGAAAACAACGTCTAAGAGGTTGAATCGCCCAAATTTGACAATTGTCTCGGAAAACCCTAATTAATAACCCTAATCCCTAACCCTTATCCCTAACTCTAACTCTAACCCCAAATCCCTAACCCTAGCCCTAACTCTAATCTCTAACCCTAACCCTACCCCTACCCCTAACCCTTATCCCTAACTCTAATCCCTTACCCTAGCTCTAACTCTAATCTCTAACCTCTAACCCTAACCCTTATCCCTAATCATAACTCTAATCCCTAACCCTAGCCCTAACTCTAATCTCTAACCTTAACCCTAACCCTAATCCGTAATTCCTAACCCTAATCCCTAATCCTTAACCCTAATCCCTAATCCCTAACCCTAATCCCTAACCCTAACACTAGTCCCTTATCCTCATCCTAACCCTACCATCACTCTAATCCCTAACCTTAACCCTAATCCCTAACCCTAATCCCTAACCCTAACCTTAACCCTAATCCCTTACCCTAACCCTAACCCTAACCCTAATACATAACCCTAACTCTAACCCTAATCCCTAACCCTAACCCTAACCCTCATCCATTACATAACCCTAACCCTAACACCTAACCCAAACCCTAACCCTAACCCATAACCCTAACCTTCACTCTAATCCCTAACCTTAACCCTAATCCCTAATCCCTAACCCCAATCCCTAACCCCAATCCCTAACCCTAACTCTAATCCCTAATCCTAGCTCTAACTCTAATCTATAACCCTAACCCTAACCCTAACCGTAACCCTAACCCTAACCACCAACTCATTTTGTCCGATCGTAAATTGAAGCTGCGTGAGATAGAAGAGAAAAGAAGTTGAAGATGTCAGAAGGAAATGTATTCACAATTTTGCATGAATATTTGTCAATGAGAAAGTTGTGTTCAGAGTGGGTGTCGCGTTTTCTCACATTCAATTAAAAGCAACAACGGGTTGACAATTGCTTGCAACTTTTTTAACGCAACAAAACCGATTCTATAAGTCAATATGTGTTAGTTGATTAAACATGGATTCAACACTTTACTCTGAAGTCAAATCGGCAGTCAGTTGAGTTGACAGCAGTAGTTGAAAGCACAAACATAAACATGCAAGGTTTTGGCCACCGGATGCGAAAGTTATTTCGTTCATCAATTACCTTGAGAACGTAAGAACCATCAATAGTGAATATTATATTGTATTATTTGTCCGTTTGAAGGAAGAAATCGCCGAAAACGGCAACAAATGAAGAAAAAAGTGTTCGTTCACAAAGAAAATCCACCGTTGCATGAGTCGATTACAAGGATACTAAACATACATTAATTGCATTTCAAACTGCTTCCGCACCCACCCAATTCCCGAGATCTGTCCCCTAGTGACTACTTTCTGTTTGCAGACCTCAAAAGAATGTTCCAGAGAAGAAGATTTGGCTTCAATGAAGAAGTGATATAAGAAACTGAGGGGTATCTTGAGGCCAAAGACAAATCTTTCTACAAAAATGGCATTGAATTGAAGAGAGAAGCGTTGGAATCAGAATCTTCTCTTGATTAATAAAGTGGATTTTGTCCTAAAAGTTGTTGTTTTATTAGTAAGACTTATTGAGTTGTGCATTCACAGAGATTCCGAGCCGTTCGTCGTGATCTGCGTCGTGGCTAAAACGTTTAGTGTTGTTTAACTCTAACACATGTCCATTATATTATTATATGTCCATTATATTATTATATGTCCATTTTTTATTTTGACTCACTGATATATATTTTTAACGACTGGTCGTAAAATTGTACTCGAGAAAAACTTGTTGTTTCATCACCGGAGAGACAGACAAAGACCACGTGGTCCTAAGTAAATGAATGCGACCGCTAGTTACATTAAACATCTTTATTATATAATATAAAACGACTGGCCGTGAAATTTTACTCGGGGAAAACTTGTATGTGATCATTTTATAGGGTTTTGCTTACAACGTAATCACCGGACAGACAGACAGAGACCACAAATATAGTATAGTTTGTAACAAATGGCCCTACGTAAACGGACGCGACCGCTAGTTACATTCAATATCTTTCCTATCATCGATCTAAACAAAAGCTCCCGAGTTCCTTGACAAAGTCGATATTTTTATATTATCTTCGCCGAACTAATTGACAAGATAACGAATAAATTAATTTCCAATTTTCTGTTTTCTTTTCACTTAATACGAAAATGTATTTTTCTATCTAAATTGTATTTTTTTCGCGACTCGTGCTTCGGTTTATTTTTGTTCCCCCGTTACATTATGACATGATTGGCGTTTTGTAGCGCTTTCCCACTTGCTGCTTGTCCACCTGCCTACGCGCAGGGAATTGCCATCAAGTCCTATCATTTCGCGAATCTGGAAAAAGTCACATTCAAAAAGCAAAACGGAACAGCAAGATATCTCGCCCAAGGGTGACTTTATCTTGGTTCGGTATCGGGTGCGAGAGCGTGTATGTAGCCGCTAGATAGACCGACCGACAAATAGATAGGGAAATGGTGCGTGTGAGACAGACAGTATGCGCTAGATAGCGAATGCATATGAGATCATCTGCGTGATGAATAGATTATGAAGTCCATTAGAGGATCATATGTGTTTATTCGCAATTAGAACAAGCTGGCGTCGCCTGCTCGCTATCACTCCAGCCTTTCGCTATCGCTTCGCAATTAAATTCTTATTCACTACTTGAAATCATTGAAACGAAATTATTCGATAAGAAAAGACAGAAATAATGCTATTGCTACCCAAAACTTAAGTGATTTCTTTCGCTGTGTCTCTCTCTATCTCTCTCTATATAGCTATCTCTCTCCCCTCTCTCTCTCTCTCTCTTTCTCTCTCCCCCCCTCTCTCTCTCTCTCTTTCTCTCTCTCTTTCTCTCTCTCTCTCCTCCTCTCTCTCTCTCCCTTTCTCTATCTCTCTCTCAATGCGGCGGGCACACTTACGTTCACTGGGCTCCAGCGACTAGACATAGGAATTGGAATGTAATATTGAAACTGGAAGACGTACAAAGAAGGGTGACATAACTAATAAGTCAAGTAAAGGAGTGCATTTATAGGGAGAGATTGAACAAATTGGGATTGACTACTTTGCTGGAGAGAAGAATGAGAGGTTACATTATTGAGACTTTCAAGATAATTAATGGCATTTCTAACTATGGTGGCCATTTTTTTTTGTATTTCTCCTAGATATGGAAGGTTATTGTCAGGGCAGTTTTTAAAAACTAGATCTGTTCACCCGTTATGTTTTTTTGCTCAGAGAGTAATATGTTTTTGGAATAAGTTGCCAGATTACGAACAGAAATAGCGTGGATCAGTTTAAGATGAGGTTGGATATTTTTTTTTTTTTTTTAATACAAAAAAAGACCATCAGAAAAATTGAAATAATAAAAAAAGGTATAATTAAATAGACGAATTCTGTTATTTTTCTGTTTTTAACAATGTTTGTATAAATGAGAAAATACTGCCTAATCCGGGGTTTCGAATCGCATGACCGATAGTGAATAGACATATCTCTATGCTGATGAGTCCCGATTATTTAAGGACGAAACGTATACGTACATAGATAATATACAATAACAAATATTTATTATTATTATGTGTCGCTCCTCGAAAAAGTAGAGCACTGTAAGTGTAGTATTAACGCAGCATGGCGTCACTAGCTTTAAATGCATCGTTCCTTCCTTTAAAAAGGTAGAACACTCTGACGTTAAGCCGCCGATAACGTGTTAAAATTATCACAGTTTATTCGCTATTTAAAATTGGCCATGTGGTTAAGGCGTCGGATTTGAGTTGTAAAATACTCGTAATCCGGTGTTTCGAATCGCATGACCGGTAGTGAATAGTCATATCTCTATGCTGATGAGTCCCGATTATTTAAGGGCAAAACCTATACGTACATAGATAATAAATAATAACAAATATTTATTATATATATATATATATATATATATATATATATATATATATAGTGAATGCTTTTATTCAAACATGTACAAGGTCTGCTACACTGGCATGTCGATGTTATCGATCTACAGCTCTCAAGAGCTGAGGTCTCATCAGGCAGATGTAGATCGATAACATCGACATGCCAGTGTAGCAGACCTTGTACATGTTTGAATAAAAGCATTCACAATACAGCTCTATATTTTATTGAGCACTCTTTTATAAGCCCGGTTTGATTCCCTTTGGATTTCTACCCTGTGGATTTTTACCCTACCTGGATTACTATATATATATATATATATATATATATATATATATATATATATATATATATATATATATATATATATATATATAATGAGAATATCCGATCAGTAGATGCAAGTATTTTCTATATATGTGAAACTTTAAAGTCTCCACTGCAAGTCTCTTCATCCTTTGCCGTTTAATCGCACCATCTCTCATCGAAAAGTACTTCATCACAATTTAGTCAGAATTAACGAGTCTCGCTTTTCATTTCTCACTTCAATTTAGTTTATAAACTGCAACTCGTCTTCTTGTTTTATTGAACTGCTCCAGCACATACAAATATATGTATAAGTGTGCGTCCGTTTGTTGCTGATGAAGAGATAGCGAACATATGCTCAAAACAAGACCTGTGTATGTGTTTACTCCGGTATTAGTTCGTGTAAATCCATTAATATGTTCATATCTTTTCATTTATGCTGGTGATGGGGAATCCTACTGGATGCAAGACATTCATCCGATATTTAAGAGACTGCAGATCTTTTTAAGATTCTAACCGTCCTTTTAAGCGCAATTGTATGTATTTCTCTTGCACTTGGTTCACTAGGTATATTCGCCAGGTATTTAAAAAAATTCTTTTTCATGAGCCCGGTTGCTACTAGTATGTCGAATTTTGTTGGAAGGTTTACCAGTAATTTCAGAGACTCCGTGATTTTGACCGTTCCTTTAATTGCACTTAGTTCAATAGGTTTATTTTCCAGGTAGATTTTAAATTCTCATTCATGAGCCCAGTGGCCCCTTTGATTACTGAAATCTTTTTTTTCGGTTCCAATTTCATTTCATGTCGTTTATTAGACCTTGGTATTTAGTTCTCGCTTCTCTTTCAGTTTTTTTAGGCCGGCATCATTCAGGACTTAAACAAATGTTTATTTGTCGCGATAAAAATACTCTAACAAGTTTTTTCTTCTTCATCATCATCTTTTTCCTCTTTATCTTTTCTTCTTCATTTTTTTCTTCTTTTTCCTCTTCTTATTCTTCTTCTTTTCTTTTTCTTCTTTTTCTAACATTTTTTCTTTTTTATCCGTCGTCTTTTTTTTAGTTTTGTTTATGGTTTCTTTTTCCTTTTTCCTTTTCTTCTTCTTCTTCTTCTTCTTCTTCTTCTTCTTCTTTTTTTGTCATGTTCTTCATCTTCTTCGTCATCTTCATCTTCTTCTTCATCTTTTTCTTTTTCTTCTTCTTCTTCATCATCTTCTTCTTTTTCCTCTTTATCTTCTTCTTCTTTATCTTTTCTTCTTCATCTTCTTCTTATTCCTCTTTTTTATCCTTTTCCTTCTTCTTCTTTTTCTTCTTTTTCTAACATTTTTTCTTTTTTATCCGCCTTCTTTTTTTTAGTTTTGTTTGTGGTTTCTTTTTTCTTTTTTCTACTTCTTCTTCTTCTTTTTTTGTCATCATCTTCTTCATCTTCTTCTTCTTCGTCATCTTCATCTTCTTCTTCATCTTCATCTTTTTCTTCTTCTTCTTCACCATCTTCTTCTTTTTCCTCTTTATCTTCTTCTTCTTTATCTTTTCTTCTTCATCTTCTTCTTTTTCCTCTTCTTATTCCTCTTTTTTTATCTTTTTTCTTCTTCTTCTTTTTCTTCTTTTTCTAACATTTTTTCTTTTTTATCCGCCTTCTTCTTTTTTTTAGTTTTGTTTGTGGTTTCTTTTTCCTTTTTTCTCTTTTTCGTGCTTTGTTATTTTGTTGTTCGTATTGTTTATCTCCTTACCACATCTACCTCCCCTCTTTCCCGTCTCCCTATTCTTCTTATTCTCTACCTGCTTCATCTCCTTCTGCGCCTTCCTCTTCTGCTTCTTCTCCCTTCTCTTTCTTCTCCTTCTTAATCTTCATATGTTCATTCTATTTCTTCTTCTTCTTCTTCTTCTTCGTCTACTTTTTCCTCTGCTTCTTTTTTTCTTCTTCTTTGTCTCTTGTGTTTCTTTATCTTTTCTTTCTTCTTTGTATTCCTTATATTTCCCCTCTTCTTCTTCTTCTTCTTCTTCTTTTTCTCCTCTAACCTCACCTTTGTATTCTTCTGCTCCTTCTACTACTTCTTGTTTTCTTCCTCATCTTTTCCTTCTTCTTTTTCTTCTTCTTCTTTTTTTCTTCTTCTTTGTCTCTTGTGTTTCTTTATCTTTACCCTCTTCTTCTTCTTCTTCGACTTCTCCTTCTTCCTCTTTCGTGCTTTCTCATATTTTCTTTCTTCTTCTTTGGATTCCTCATCCTTCTTCTTCCTCTTTGCTTTTTCTTCCTCGTTTTCTTCTCTTGTGCTTTTTATTCCTCATTTTTTCCTTCTTGTTCTTTTTATTCCTCATCTTTTCCTTCATTCATTTATTCCACAAATACATCCTTTCTTGCATTTCTGTTTTCATTCCTGCCTCTTTATCTCTCTTATCCAAGAAACCTTGATAATATCCGATAAGAAAAAAAAAACGTAGGTAGTTTTCGAATTGTTCCAACGCAACAAAAAAAAGCTGGATGTCCAATCTTTTTACCCGAATTCTTCTTCGACTTATACTCATATTAATTCATGCTTTCCGAGATAATAAAATTCGGGATGACGTTTGCCACCAGGCAAACTGTCTATCTCACAAAAAGCGATACAATGAAGCCAAGTGAATCGACCGCAGCTTAGAAATAAGTCAGAACAGACCGGGACATTTTCAAATTCAAGAAACGACAACCCAACTCCCAATCGTGTATTCTGCGAATCCTCACGATCATTTAATTCCTTGCGGCAAACAGTTCGTTATGACGATACTGGCGAACATAACTAATTCACAGTTTCTATTATACGTGCTCCAGTGTGTCGCTTATTCATGATCGCCATCTAAATCTTGTCGATTTGAATATAATTAGAAGCTTGCTCGGAGGAAGTTATCTTTCTCGGTTTTTAGCGAATACACAACCGGAAATAAATACTTCGTCAAGATTCCTTACATTCAGTAAGTAATGGCTGAAAGAAAAGAAGAAAAATATTCTTAGAGTGAAACACAGCAATTGTGGAAGTTTAAAAATAGACGAAGAATTTGCTGAAAAGAAATGTTATAATTCCAAATGAAAGCAATGATTGTTTAAGGCGGTAATATATATATACATATATATATATATATATATATATATATATATATATATATATATATATGTGTGTGTGTGTGTGTGTGTGTGTGTGTGTGTGTGTGTGTGTGTGTGTGTGTGTGTGTGTGTGTGTGAAAAATACAAAAGGGAAAAAAATTAAATACAGGAATAAATCATCAAAAACGTGAGATTTTACCGGTTTCGTCCGGATAAACCAACTTATTAAGGAAATCCGAAAGAAACTGACAAAATCTCTCGTTTTTTTATGATTAATTCCTGTATTTAATTTGTTTTTCCATTTGTAATTTTCACACACCCTGTCTTCACGGCAGTTCATTTTCTGATATATCGTGTATTTTATTCTTTTTTTTTATATATATATATATATATATATATATATATATATATATATATATATATATATATATATATATTAATTTTTTGGTACAGAAAAATTAGTACAACATTAGTACCGTCGGTTCCAAGCTCAGAAGGACTTAAACATCAGGCTTTTTCCAGCTTATTGGACAACATAAGCTAAAGAGAGCCAGACGGTTAAGTCATTCTGAGCTTGAAACCGACGGTACTAATGTTGTACTAATCAAAAATATGTTGTACTGTATCAAAAATAAATAAATATTACGCTCTTAATTTTGATTCTCAATTAATCGAGCACTCTGCTGGTATTTTTCCTACTATATTATTACAAATAAAGTTTATATATATATATATATATATATATATATATATATATAGAGAGAGAGAGAGAGAGAGAGAGAGAGAGAGAGAGAGAGAGAGAGAAAAAGAGTGATAAACATGCGACGATTGTCCAAATTTATTTAAATTTTCAATTGTTCAAGCCTTGGCTTAAGGAAAGAATAATAAACACTAGTTTATTACTGAATACACCTTGCATTGAACAATTGAAATTTGAAATAAATTTGGACAATCGCGACGATTGTCCAAATTTATTTCAAATTTCAATTGTTTATTTCAATGTTTATCACTCTTTTTTCTTCTATCTCTACAATTTGCTCTATCTCGTATATTGAGCTAAACCTCTTCACTAGAGGTTCCATCTACTAACAGTTTTACTTTTGGTTTATATTTGATCATATATATATATATATATATATATATATATATATATATATATATATATATATATATATATATATATATATATATATGTTAAAATAAACATAGTTTGAGTATCCGACAATTGTTTCAGAACTTTCTCGGGACCTCCTCAGGGATACTGATAAGCAAAGATTAGATCCGCCAATACACAATCATAAAAAAAGACAAACAACAAACAGACAAATTACATTCCAAAATTTTAAAGCGAGAAACCATTTTGTATAATATGACACTTTGACATCTACCTATCGACGCATAAGAAATTCGGTCAGCTCAAACTTTTGGCAGGACCGTCTAGACTACGCCGTCTTCGCCAACTACATACACACACACCGAGACACACTCACACATACACACACCCACGCTTATACGCAAACTTTTATATACTCACAAACACACATACACACTTATATATAGATGTAAAAATAAAAACATATATACATATATATATATATATGTGATTTTATGAAGGCTTACCAAAGCATTCCTTTCAGGACACCAATGATCACCATTAAAGATATTTTTTCTTACAAATATTATTTATTCAAATTAAATGTTTTTTCCTACACGTGTTTCACTACCAAGCAGTTACTTGCTTGGCAGATCATCAATGTGGCGTTGCAATAGTTGAGGTCACTTAAGAAGAGAAGAGGAAAAAAAATAAAAATAAAAGTTAAAATTAAAAAACAAGGAAGAACAACGATAAAAAAGGAAAGTCCTAGAAAAGACTTAGAAAAGTAGCTCGTGCACATATATATATATACACACATACACACACACATATATATATATATATATATATATATATATATATATATATATATTTATCTATTTTGCGTAATGTAGTAAGGATTTAATTTTTTATTTTATCTTCTTACTAAACATTTTCCCAATAAGCTGCCAAATAGAGTGTTATATACATTAAGACAATCGCAATTTATTACTTAATTAAAATTCTTAACAAATATCAATCATATTTACCGACGAACTAAGTTGATCCAACCACAATATTATTCCTCTAATTAATTGAGGTTTTTATTATCGACTAGTTATTATTTTTATCTAGTTCTTTATGATAATTTACTTAAAACTTTATTTTTTGTTATAATTTTGCGTTATTTTATAAAGGAATTGCATTTTTTATTTTTTTTTTATTTTAGATTAATTCTAATCTCTCTTTCTGTGTTCATCTATATTGATTTAGTCTAATGGACGTTTAATTGATATTAATTTAAGTTCACTAATTTTATCATTATGTTCACCCTTCAATAAACCTCTTCTTTCAATATAAATTCTAAACCTTGTAACTTATTAAGTTATAGATCTCCTGGATACTAATAGTTATCCCATCATCCGGAGTTATACCAATACAATCCGTTACATAACCTATTATGTATAATAATAACCCACCAAAATATTCTGAAAACTATATCTATAATACTAACATTAATATCTATACTTTCCAAAATTTTAATTAATAGGGGTTTTGATTAACCTATCTTTATTTTCCGTAAGAAAAATGTACTGTTGTTATTAATTATATATTCAAGATCTCTACATCAATTTATCCTATGATTAAATTAGTTAACTCAATCCTACTTATCATTGTTAATTATAATACATTAATCCTTTATCACTTGTAATAATTTAATGTTATGTTTAAAGAGATAGTGATTTTAATTTCTAATCTTTGTTTTTATTTTCTATTTATTTATTTTATTTATTTATTTTATTTATTTTTATTTTTTTATTTATTTATTTTTATTTATTTATTTATTTTAAGTTATGTTTACATCGTTCTCACAATACTTACCTAAAGTGAACTTTTTGAAGTGCCTGCAATTGTAACCCACCTCGTCCCTCTGGTTTAGTAGAGCATTCTTATTAGGAAACAAAACTATAGCCAGTCTTTCATTTAAACACAGAAAACAGGTAAGGTTATTTAGTGTAGGTACTGCTGCCTTTTTTTAAAATACTCCATTTCACTACAGGAACTATGCCATTTCTTTTTAGGGATACAATATATCTAGATAATGAAGTGCCTTTTCTATGTTGTTAAATGAGCATTTATGGTTCCTATACCTATCCATAAAATCAGTACTAGTACCTCCTATGTAGAATTTTTTCAAATTAGGATCATTCTCTGGGAAAACTGTACTTAGATATACTACATTTTTCATTAAACATTTTTCTTGTAACGAGCACTCATTTTTATTTCTACAGTTACATTCATTATCCTGTATACTACTTACGTTGTTTGTATCATTATCCTTTAGTATTTGTCTATTGTGACCTTTGATTACTTTTTTCTAAATTATTAGTGCAACTATAACTAAGTTTAATTGTGTTTTTGTTAAAGATTTTATGCAATGGGTTATTAATTGGGAAATGCTTATTTTACAAGTCAAGAAACATATGTCCAATCTTTGATTGAACTAGTTGGTTAAACGGAGGTGTATACCAAATAATTTTTCGTTTTCTATTTGTCCTACTTTTATTTCTATTCCTATCATCTTGATATTCGATAGTCATGTTAATATAACCACTATTACTTAAAGCATTTTTGTAAGCACTACTATTTTTATTAGAAATTTCTTCATTAGAAGAATTATTGCTAATTCTATGACCTATGGATAACGGTATGTGTTTAAAAACGCTTGGTGGGTGGTTTGATTTTGGATTTACGTATATTGGATCATAGTTATCTTTCATATATGGTTTGTATACTCCTTGGTTAAGATTAAGGGTAATATCTAGAAAGTGTGTAATGTTGATACCTGCAGTTATTTGAGTCCTAACTCTTTCATAGTTCTGAAGATAAATTTTTTGTCGTATCAACTTTAGGGCCATTACTATTTTCAATAACTGCCAAACCATCGTTTCTATATAAGCCTATATTCTCTCTGAAAATTTTGAAATGTAATTTGTCTGTTTTTTGTCTTTTGTTTTTGTTTTTATGATTGTGTATTGGCGGATCTAATCTTTGCTCATCAGTATATCCCTGAGGAGAAGCCGAGAAGGTTCTGAAACAATTGTCGAATACTCAAACTATGTTTATTTTAATATAAAAGCTCTAATATATATTGAGCACTTTTGAAAAATAATGGTTTTGTTCATTTAGTTAATATTTGAACTTAATTAATATATATATATATATATATATATATATATATATATATATATATATATATATATTATGTAGTTTTATGTAACTATTTTTATTGGTGATTGCAGCGTTCGTTCTTGTTTTGCTTACTACTATTTCGATTGTTTCACTTTCTATGTTATTAAGTTGCAGAAAATTGCATTATTAGTCGTCTTTAACTTTATAGGACGTATTTTTCGTTAATATATATATTTTTTATTAATTTTAAACGTACATAAAAGTAATACCCGTGATAGTATACTCGTGATCCGTTGTGTAACAAAAACTAAAAAAACATTTTACGTTACGAACATAATCCCTCACACCACTGCTCCCTCGTTAAAACCTCCCTCTTCCTATATATATATATATATATATATATATATATATATATATATATATATATATATATATATATATATATATATATATATATATATAGAAATAGAAGAAAAGAGAGTGATAAATATGAGACGATTGTCCAAATTTATTTCAAATTTCAATTGTTCAATGCAAGGTGTATTCAGTAATAAACTAGTGTTTATTATTCTTTCCTTAAGCCAAGGCTTTTCAAAGATCGAAATCTTATCATCAGAGGAGAAATACAGATGGATAAGTTGGCTTTCGAAAAATATATATATGTGTGTGTGTAACATAAGTTAACTTTTTGTCTTCAGTTTGATTGAAAAGAAACAGATCTCTTAATCAACCGGCACCCATGTTCTCCAATAGCTAAGTGCTCTTTTGAATTGTTTTTTTTAATCCGAAAGACATCAAAATATTCTCACTTTTGATGCATATGTCGTCAAATTTTAGACTTGCTTTGTTCCAAAAACCCGCATTTACCCCAAAACCTTTCCCACCCTTTTTATATTTTTTAATTAACGTAGTTTCTAGAAACCGTATTTACTACAAGCCTGACCATTTCCCCTTTTTCTCGCCATTCTCTTATTTATTCACTCCTGTTTTTCCCTGTCCTGTTTTTCCAATATCGCCATTTAATAAATCAGATATTCTTATACAATCTATTGTTTCACGTAGCGGTATTCAAAAGGATTAGGAATAATAGGTCGCTTGAGGGAAATTCAGAATGTTTAGAACGAATGCTTGGTAAAGATTTCCCAAGGAGAAAGGGGCTTATAAGGGCCTATTCTAGCACAGGTCATTAATTAAAAGGTGAAAGAAAGGAAATAGTAGAAGTTATTCAAATGTGTAACCGGCACCCGGGGCCAATAAACAGAGAAGAACGGAGACAAGATCATTATCTGTGTTCATATCTAATCAAACTGTACGTCCATGGCCAAATATACACCGTAAACAATCGGATATATTTACTTACACTCCTTGGTTATTGCGTATGTTGATGTTGTAAGATTGAATGACAAACTTAGGGGGAGATTAGAGGTTTGATGAGGGAAGAATAAATTAGATATTCTCAGAAAATATATATATATATATATATATATAGAGAGAGAGAGAGAGAGAGAGATAGATAGATAGATAGATAGATAGATAGATAGATAGATAGATAGATAGATAGATAGATAGATAGATCAACACAGACACTAATTCAAATTAATGTACACTTACCCGAGAGGCGGGGGCAAGCGTCGTTGTCGATAGTGTTCAACGCTTGAGCGGAACTTATATTTTATATATATATGTATATTATATATATATATATATATATATATATATATATATATATATATATATATATATGTATATTAAAATTATAGTTTTAAATTATATTTTTTAAATTATATTTAAAAGAATCATACTTTAAAATTATATTTCTTAATTATATTTTTAAATTATATTTTTTAATTATATTTTTAAAATTATGTTTTTAAATATAATTTTAAATATATGTAATAATATTCATGAATTAATATTAAATTATATTTACCTACAGACGATGCAGGGAAGTGATAATTTCAGACAGTTACAAGCTCTGTCGTGGAGTTTAGCTCAACTTGTTTTATCGTAGGAGAAACCGGCTTTTTATGCACTCGAAGTGGATGAAAACAGCGAATTGTCTCAAATTGTTTTCGTTTGTTTAATATTAATTCGGGCAAGGCGATGTCGGAGAAACAATTATAAGCACTTTCATTTTGTACACCGAAGGGTTAATCTCGCCTCTACAAAGACATATTATTACTGTCTCCTGCTTGTAACATCGTAAAAACACTACTTTTTTCCTGTTGCAGGAATGTTTACAAAAAATGTACAGACACGTCTAAAAGCGAGTTCATGTGCACCGAAGCATCTATTTCTTTTCGCCTTGTTCGAATGATATTCCATAAACGTGACTCTTCTGGTGTCTTTTGACAAAAACAGACTGGTGTATAGCACCAATTCGTTCGTACTTATGACTGTCTATCCTCATCACTTTCTGCTTGGCTCGCTGTCAGCACGACTTTCTTTCATACCGACTGCACAAAATAGCGAAAAGAATCACAAATCCGCCCGAATTAAAGAACAAAGAAAGAACGAAAGTAAAGGATAAAAGGAAAGAGAAAAACATTTTTTAAATAACAAAAGAAAATTTATTAAATAAAATTGCTTTTTTTTCATTTCCGTACTTTACAAAAGAAAAGACAGCCATTTAAACTCCCCTTCGAGACAATCGTAAACAAAATCAACAGCCGTTTTAAACGCTAATTTAAAAATAAAATCTCGGCCGAAAATTGCATTGTGGTTACTTCCGGCAATTAAACGCGGTGGCCATTTTTTTATTTTGTCTCGCGAAAATCTCAATTTGATGACGCACATTATAACGTTTTCTTTTATTTTGATTTAGTGTTTATATCTTCCTGCTTTATTTTATTAAATTTTGAATAACTGTTCAGGGACTTTTATTTGCGTAATCAAGAATAATGAGATACATCCTTTATTAATTCTTTCGTGGTAAAATGTCTTTCTTTAGTGACGGACCGCTAACCGGATGTTAATCTGCGAGTCGAAATAAAAAGTGTTTTAAAATAGCCCTGCGCAAGTTACTCCTCC
>OY744545.1:70335838-70338338 GCA_963556195.1 Sepiola atlantica
TGTTTTAAGAAGCTGGACGTTTGGAAGCTTCGATTGAATTAGTAATTCCAATTACGTAAACGTGTTTGCTTGTGCCTTCTCTTTCCCAGGCAACTCGTGTAGTGGTCGATTGCAAGACTACCACAACGGAAGCTGTGCTGTCTGCCGTGAAAGATGATGATTATTATTATTATTATTATTATTATTATTATTATTATTATTATTATTATTATTACTCACTAGGAGTTATCACACTGGTCATCGTCAGTGGTCACCCACTGCCGACAACCTGTGGTATTCCCTGGAGTCCGAGTGACAACAACTCTCCTCAGGCCTCCAGTATGCTCCACCTCTTTTCGTTCATCACCGCTGATGACCTTGCGGTAATCGCAACAGCCACCTACCAACGATTTCCCGCTGATAAGGGCGATTGGTCCCCTCTGGGGCCCGAGTGGCAACAAGCCTTCCCAAGGTCCCAGAGCTGTCCGCGCTCTTCCAGTGGAGGTCTGGTTTTGCGCTTTCCCTCCTCGACCCTCTGTCCATAATTTTCGTGGCGTCAGCCTATGCTTGCGCCTCTCTCGTGCGGTTGTATTTTCCCCGGTTCTGTTGTTTTGTGCTTCCATGTGTTTGTTCTCCATTCGTTACTTATGTGGGTTGGTTTCCGCATTCGAGGACATTTCTCAGGATTGTAGCTGTTTTGATCATTACTGTCCTTTGTATGGTCTCAGTTATCCCTTTGATTCCTATTTCTCCTAGTCTTTTCTCCATGTTTTTGGGGACTGTTCCTAGTGCTCCTATGATTATTGGTGTTATACTGACTTTCTTCATGTTCCATATTCCTTTCAATTCTCTGGCAAGTTCAGTATATTTGCTTCTCTTTTTCGTCTCTTTGATCTTCACTCTGTGGTCTGCTGGAACGGCAAAGTCCACGATTTTGCAGGATTTTTCTTTCTTGTTGATTATTATCATATCCGGTCTACTTGCTGTTATGGGTTTGTCTGTTTGTACATTCATATCCCATATGATTTTGTGTTTTTCGTTTTCTAGTACAGTTTCTGGTTTGTGTTTGTACCGTTTTCTTGCATATTCGAAATTCAGTTGTTTGCACATTTCCCGGTGTACTTCTTTCCCCATGCTGTCATGTCTGTTCTTGTATTCCCTTTGTGCTAGCTTGCTGCATTCACTTATTATATGATTTATCGTTTCGTCTCTTTGTCCACACAATCTGCATTTGCTGTTTTCCTGGGTTTTATCTATCTTCGCTTTAATAAAGTTTGTCCTAATCGCATTGTTCTGTGCGGCCGTCAGCAGAGATTCCGTTTCTCTGTTCAGGTTTCCTTTTCTTAGCCATGCCCAGCTGTTTTCATTGGCTTCATCGCTTGTGAGTCTTATATTATTATTATTATTATTATTATTATTATTATTATTATTATTATTTCCTCAAACAACATAGAGGGACATGAGACAAAAACCAAATAAGCAGACAGACAAATTGCTAATAAGAATGCAGATCTATTTTCGGCTTTGTTTTTCTTTCATGTGCAGTGACATTAACTTTCATGATTAGAGACGACTTCAATTGTTCATCTTGTAATTAAGGATTTCAACATTATATTCAACCACGTTAAGAACAAAACAAAGATCCGAGCAACCGACAGATGATCATTTGGTTTTCAGAATACAAATATTATTGGAAGAGGGGAGAGAAAATACACAGAGGTATCGGAAAGTACATCGGTTGACCTGTTATATTTGTGTTGAATACTGCCTCTAGGATATAGGAATGATAAAGAAAATAGTCGAACCAAGTGTCACGGAAATCAACAGAATCGTTTTCATCGCCATTTGTAATCTATATTTGTTTGTTTGTGTGTAAACTGAGGCGAACCCGAGAAACGGAGTACAGATATCGATGACTGATGTCGATTGCGTCAAATAGAAAAACAAGTTGATTCTAATTATTCCATCTTTTTTATTTCTCTCTCTCTCTCTCTCTCTCTCTCTCTCTCTCTCTCTCTCTCTCTCTTTCTCTATCTCTCTCTCTCTCTCTCTCTCTCTCTCTCTCTCTCTCTCTCTCTCTCTCTAAGCCCCTTTAATAAGATTAAAAAGTTGAGTCCTGTTCGGGGAAGTTAAAACTAGACTGACACGTAGCTATAAGGCATATTCCGACAACGTTCGTAGTATCTCTAGTCAGTCTTTCTTGATATGCCGCCCTTCGCATGAATAGAACTTAAATTCCCTTCTTGAATGTGGTAATGTCCCGTGGCCTAATGGTTACAGCGCTTACTTACGGAGTGGCAGGGGTTATAACCGTGCGATCGTCTGAGATTATCATCCCTGCACTGATGAGAGCGAAAGCTTGAAACGCTAGCGTATGTAGATAAAATAATTTAATATTATTTATTTAAAATTAATATATATATATATATATATATATATATATATATTTCGGCAGCAAGTCGTTTATCTTGTATGTATATATGTATGTATGTATGTATGTATGTATGTATGTATGTATGTA
>OY744545.1:70343338-70363338 GCA_963556195.1 Sepiola atlantica
TGTGAATTTCTTCTGATGATTTTGTAGTGTTGCAGAGACGATATTGACATAAAAATGTTGTTTGGCACAAGACAAATGAAACGGACCGTAAAAAATATATCTCACAGAAATTTTATATTTTTTGGAAATGTGAAAAAATAAAAATAATAAAATAAAACCATGGTTATTGGAATATAATATAAACTGACTTTATATATATATATATATATATATATATATATATATATATATATATTTGTACAATTTTTTATCCTCATCTTTCTTTCTTTAATATTGATTGCTCTACTCAACGTATTGAGCTTTATTTTATCAAAATAGATCACTACGATATTTCGCTTATCGTTAATTCTATTATCATTAGTATATATATATATATATATATATATATATATATATATATATATATATATATATATATATATATATAGTCTCGGAAGTTTCTCAACCATTAAAACTATATAAAAAAATAAAAAAATAAATAAATAAATGAAATTAAAAAATTTAAAAAATAATTAAAAAAAAAAATTTAAAAAAACTTATAGTCTCAAGTCTTCCAGTGGAAAATCACTCATGTAAGTCAATTTATTTTTTACAGTTATTATATTAGTTAGTTTCTAACACTATTTTAAGGGATCATCAGTTGTTTACCATGAAAAACTGTTTCGGGAATTTATATATATATATATATATATATATATATATATATATATATATATATATATATATATATGAGAGAGAGAGAGACAGACAGAGGGAGTGAGAGAAAGAGAGAGGTTGCAGCAGAAGGTCTGATTCAATTTTTATGTAGCAGAATCTGTAAGATTCGTCTGTGCAGCAAAAGAAGAGTGCATCCGCCTCCTTTAATTATACCCTGGTTGTATATCAAACGCAATCGGGACGCCATGTTATCCTCCTTCGTTATTTACCCATACGGCCCGTCGTTTCAGCTTTTAATTGTCTACCGATGCTTTCCAGCCAGGGCTCGAGGCACCGAGTATCGCTAAATATGCACACGCCGCTGCCGTAGATCGTTGAGGTCGTGGTTGAAGTAGGCGGCGTATACAAGCAGGTGGTCTGGGGTGTGGACAGTTGGCTTTTCTACGCTAAACGCAGCACCGTTATCTATCACTCGTTATGGTACACATTACGAATGCAATGAAAATACCTTTGGTAATTGTCTGTATTTCTGGAATGAGATGTTTTTATTATGGATTTCAGTGTTCGGACTGACTTCATCATCTTGGCTGCCATGCTCACAACGTTTCGTGCCGTTCTTATACTCTTATAGCTGACGCACCATGTTTCCGTGACTTCGCGTCGTCAACGTTCGGGCAGGTCTCGGAAGCGCCCAAGAGTTGACGAAACTATTAACCAAGAAACATTTGCTTGTAAACTGTTTGTTTTCGTTAAAATAAATAAAACAAAACGAAAACAAAAATTGCTTGAAAACAGTTGTTGCCGTGTTTATGTTAACAAGAAAAAAATTGACAAAAAATGTAAAAAAAAAAAAAAAGAAACATTGAAAAATCTTTTTAAAAACAAGAACATTTGTTTAACAAATCAAACAAAATTATCATTTGAAACTTTCCGGTGCACAAACAAAACAAAAAACATTTTATTGAAAAACATTTGATTAACAATGGTTTCTTTGACAAGAAAGGAATAAAAAATAAACATCTAATTAATAACAGTTGTTTAGCTATGGTTTGTTCGTTCTTTATTTGTATATATGTAGTTTGGTTACGATTGGTCAAGCGAGCTGGACGCTAGACTGTACAAAAACAAACGGACTTGATCGAAACCATAATCTACGCCTACGATTTGGTTACTATTGTTAAAAAACTAGCGGACTTCGCTCGCTATCTCTTCGCAATTTAATACCGGTTAATTACTTGAAATCATTGAAACGAAACTAATCAATAAGAAAAAGAAAACAAAACTCCCTCTCACACTATGTCTCTCTGCCGTCTCTCTCTCTCTCTCTCTCTCTCTATATATATATATATATATATATATATATATATATATATATCTTTATTTATTTATTTATTTATTTACTTTTCTCTCTCCATTTATTCTCTTTCTCTCTCTTTCTCTTTCTCTCTTATTCTCTCTCTTTCTCTTTCTTTCTCTTCTCTCTCTTTTTTCTCTCCCTTTCTCTCTCTCTCTTTCTCTCTCTCCTTCTCGCTGCCTCTCTCATTCTTTTTCTCTCTCTCTATCCATAAGAAAAAAAACGATAAGAAAAATAGACAAACAGCTCTCTCTCTCCCTATCTCTCTCTCTCTCTCTCTCTCTCTCTCTCTCTCTCTCTCTCTGATCTGTTTTAATAATACTAAAAAGGAGTATTTCTGTGTCTATATTAAAAATGAAAGAAAATAGTTCCTTTCTTTTTTATTATTATCATACATTATTGAGATTAAGCCTTTCCTTTTTTGTTCATAAAATTGAAATTTACATAGATGATTATTCTTTCCTTTCTTTTTTATTATTATCATACATTATTAAGATTAAGCCTTTCCTTTTTTGTTGATAAGATTGAAATTTACATAGATGATTATTCTTTCTTTTCTTTTTTATTATTATCATACATTATTAAGATTAAGCCTTTCCTTTTTTGTTGATAAAATTGAAATTTACATAGATGATTATTCTTTTCTTTCTTTTTTTATTATCATACATTATTAAGATTAAGCCTTTCCTTTTTTGTTCATAAAATTGAAATTTACATAGATGATTATTCTTTCCTTTCTTTTTTATTATTATCATACATTATTAAGATTAAGCCTTTCCTTTTTTGTTGATAAAATTGAAATTTACATGATTATTTTTTCCTTTCTTTTTTATTATTATCATACATTTTTAAGATTAAGCCTTTCCTTTTTTTGTTGATAAAATTGAAATTTACATGATTATTCTTTCCTTTCTTTTTGTTATCATCAGTTATTATTAAGATTAAGCTTATACTTCTCTTCGCATGAACATTTCATTTGCATACGTGATTATTAAAGCGGACACACGTACGTTCACTTTTATTATTAAAAATCAATTTCAGTCGACTCCAAAAATAACTGTCTCTGAATCTTCATATGTAACAATTGTTCCGCCAAACGCGACATTTGGTGCGTGAATGAGGTCAAATTCTTTGATTTCTCTGAATGAAAATAAACTCGCCAAACAACTAATTTGCCAACTCTAATTAATGTGTAATTACGTCTGTCGGCGAAGGTGATAAAAACATTAAATAATTCGTTTTCAATTAAAATTGGAGATCAACTTCTTTCGTGAAATATTTATAATGATTCCAGTCCAATACCCTTTCATTCTCGCCACAAAAAAATTAATTAATTTATTCTTTTTTTTTTATCTCTCGGAAGGATATGAGTAATGAGTCCATTGTTCTCTGTGACGCGTTTTTGTAGTCTGTCTGTGAGTTTGTCCAATTTGAGTTATATGTAAATCAATTGTCGCGAATGTCTTAAGTTAATTTATTTCTTTTATTAAAAATTAAGTTTTTTTGAAATACAATTGCTATTTATTGCCTTTCAGACGGGGCACATGTACTTTGGTGCAAATACAAGATAGGAACAAGTGTGATACCTTCTCCGAGTCTGGTGTAGTTTGATCGGCAACTGATTCAACCCGGCTCGGTTTCCGATATTAATCGAGGATTATACTGTAATAATATCTAGATGTGGATTTTTAAAGATAGAGTTTTCTTCGATAGGAAATTTCCACGTGAAAATTACAAACTAGGTAGAGTTGAATTATGTTATTAGAATTCGATTAAGGCTAGATGTCACGGAAGTGACGTCACAGAGGGAGGAAGTAGTCAGTCTAACGTGGCGAATGAGCAGGGAAGCTCTCACCTTTTCGACTTAAGCAGCAGAACCAGTGTATTTTGATAGTCGTTGCCTCCTCAACGGGGGAGGGAGTATGGTGTTTTATGTGTATGCATGTATACTATGAAGAAATAATAAGACGGTGCTTTGCTACATTAGGAGACATGCTAACTTTGCCCCGTCGTTATGGTTAAAGGTAGAGTCAAAATAGATTTAGGGTTAGTGTTGGGGTTAGGGTCATGGTCAAAGTTTGCGTGGGTCCTAATGTAATAAAGTGTCAATAAAAGAGGAGAAAAAAGAGAAGAATAAAAATAATAAGAAAAAGAATACAGAAGTAAAGTATCAGAGTTATTTTCAATTTATTCAACGGATGAGAGATGCAAGAGGGCATATCTTTAGAAAATCTATGAACATTATTTTTCTCGAGTAGGTTGCTCTCAGTATGAATCCCCATTTAAAGAGACATTTCCGAAGAGAAATACTATTCTGGGTGGCCGGACTCCAAATCAGAGTTATTTTTTATTTATTCAACGGATGAGAGATGCAAGAGGGCATATCTTTAGAAAATCTATGAACATTATTTTTCTCAAGTAAGTTGCTCTCCGTATGAATCCTCATTACAAGACACATTACTTTATTTCCGAAGAGAAATAAAATTCTGGGTGGCCAGAAGATATTTAAAAACAAAGAAGTTATGAATTTATTTTTCAAGTGTCAGTGACGTTTGGGACACACTGTATATACTTGATGTGCGTATCCGGAGTTCATATTGTCTCTGATTCAGGCAGAAGTGTCCTCGGATGTAGACGTTTTTTACTCCATCTTGTTGCCATCTCCGCGTAGTAAAATACATTTGTACAAGGTAAAATACGCTTCAAAATACGTTATGTAAGACTTTATCTAAATTTACTGTCTCTTTTTTTTGTTTTTTTTTTGTTTTTTGTGAGACACATTGTATTTCATAATTACCTTGTAGCGATTGTGCCGAAAAGGTTTTCTGACGTCACCTATCACCTGGTGAACTCTCGTGTCTCAACGTGACTGTACGCGAGTGAACGATATCTCCTGAAACAAAACGCCAGCTTCAAAAATACGCACGCTACGTGCAAAACTGAATTTTCCGAAGCTAAGAAAAATAACAAATTAATTTTTTTTTTTATGCCGATGATCTTTTTTTTTTTCAAATTCCTTTAAAACTTTGAAACCTGAAATGTTATCCTTCTATTATTTTTTTTATTGTTTTATTCAACTGCAGCACTTCTTTGACATTTCGCCTAATTCTTTTTAGAAATCCGAAATAATCGAAATGTTTTATTCAACTGCAGCACTTCTTTGACATTTCGCCTAATTCTTTTTAGAAATCCGAAATAATCGAAATGATTTGCATTTGAAAGCAAATTAAAAGAATAGTAATCTTTTTATCTGATTATAGGGGGAGTGACGGTGGTTAAGTGGATAACGACACAAACTGATGACCTGGGTGTGCCAAGTTCGAATCCAGTCGATTCCATAATAATTCTTAGGGATGTTGGCAACCACTACATGGTCCTTCCTGCAAGAATGCCGACAACAGAATCAAACCGGTCAACAAAATTGTACCAATGTTGATTCATACAAATTTACTTTACTTTTTACTAGGAATGAAGTGTAGTATCTGTTTTAATGTTACACTTATTCTGTCCTCTGTCTGATTCATACAAATTTACTTTACTTTTTACTAGGAATGAAGTGTAGTATCTGTTTTAATATTACACTTATTCTGTCCTCTGTCTGATTCATACAAATTTACTTTACTTTTTACTAGGAATGAAGTGTAGTATCTGTTTTAATATTACACTTATTCTGTCCTCTGTCTGATTCATACAAATTTACTTTACTTTTTACTAGGAATGAAGTGTAGTATCTGTTTTAATGTTACACTTATTCTGTCCTCTGTCTGATTCATACAAATTTACTTTACTTTTTACTAGGAATGAAGTGTAGTATCTGTTTTAATGTTACACTTATTCTGTCCTCTGTCTGATTCATACAAATTTACTTTACTTTTTACTAGGAATGAAGTGTAGTATCTGTTTTGATGTTACACTTATTCTGTCCTCTGTCTGATTCATACAAATTTACTTTACTTTTTATTAGGAATGAAGTGTAGTATCTGTTTTGATGTTACACTTATTCTGTCCTCTGTCTGATTCATACAAATTTACTTTACTTTTTACTAGGAATGAAGTGTAGTATCTGTTTTGATGTTACACTTATTCTGTCCTCTGTCTGATTCATACAAATTTACTTTACTTTTTACTAGGAATGAAGTGTAGTATCTGTTTTGATGTTACACTTATTCTGTCCTCTGTCTGATTCATACAAATTTACTTTACTTTTTACTAGGAATGAAGTGTAGTATCTGTTTTGATGTTACACTTATTCTGTCCTCTGTCTGATTCATACAAATTTACTTTACTTTTTACTAGGAATGAAGTGTAGTATCTGTTTTAATATTACACTTATTCTGTCCTCTGTCTGATTCATACAAATTTACTTTACTTTTTACTAGGAATGAAGTGTAGTATCTGTTTTAATATTACACTTATTCTGTCCTCTGTCTGATTCATACAAATTTACTTTACTTTTTACTAGGAATGAAGTGTAGTATCTGTTTTAATGTTACACTTATTCTGTCCTCTGTCTGATTCATACAAATTTACTTTACTTTTTACTAGGAATGAAGTGTAGTATCTGTTTTAATGTTACACTTATTCTGTCCTCTGTCTGATTCATACAAATTTACTTTACTTTTTACTAGGAATGAAGTGTAGTATCTGTTTTAATATTACACTTATTCTGTCCTCTGTCTGATTCATACAAATTTACTTTACTTTTTACTAGGAATGAAGTGTAGTATCTGTTTTAATATTACACTTATTCTGTCCTCTGTCTGATTCATACAAATTTACTTTACTTTTTACTAGGAATGAAGTGTAGTATCTGTTTTAATATTACACTTATTCTGTCCTCTGTCTGATTCATACAAATTTACTTTACTTTTTACTAGGAATGAAGTGTAGTATCTGTTTTAATATTACACTTATTCTGTCCTCTGTCTGATTCATACAAATTTACTTTACTTTTTACTAGGAATGAAGTGTAGTATCTGTTTTAATATTACACTTATTCTGTCCTCTGTCTGATTCATACAAATTTACTTTACTTTTTACTAGGAATGAAGTGTAGTATCTGTTTTAATATTACACTTATTCTGTCCTCTGTCTGATTCATACAAATTTACTTTACTTTTTACTAGGAATGAAGTGTAGTATCTGTTTTAATATTACACTTATTCTGTCCTCTGTCTGATTCATACAAATTTACTTTACTTTTTACTAGGAATGAAGTGTAGTATCTGTTTTAATATTACACTTATTCTGTCCTCTGTCTGATTCATACAAATTTACTTTACTTTTTACTAGGAATGAAGTGTAGTATCTGTTTTAATATTACACTTATTCTGTCCTCTGTCTGATTCATACAAATTTACTTTACTTTTTACTAGGAATGAAGTGTAGTATCTGTTTTAATATTACACTTATTCTGTCCTCTGTCTGATTCATACAAATTTACTTTACTTTTTACTAGGAATGAAGTGTAGTATCTGTTTTAATGTTACACTTATTCTGTCCTCTGTCTGATTCATACAAATTTACTTTACTTTTTACTAGGAATGAAGTGTAGTATCTGTTTTAATATTACACTTATTCTGTCCTCTGTCTGATTCATACAAATTTACTTTACTTTTTACTAGGAATGAAGTGTAGTATCTGTTTTAATATTACACTTATTCTGTCCTCTGTCTGATTCATACAAATTTACTTTACTTTTTACTAGGAATGAAGTGTAGTATCTGTTTTGATGTTACACTTATTCTGTCCTCTGTCTGATTCATACAAATTTACTTTACTTTTTACTAGGAATGAAGTGTAGTATCTGTTTTGATGTTACACTTATTCTGTCCTCTGTCTGATTCATACAAATTTACTTTACTTTTTACTAGGAATGAAGTGTAGTATCTGTTTTGATGTTACACTTATTCTGTCCTCTGTCTGATTCATACAAATTTACTTTACTTTTTACTAGGAATGAAGTGTAGTATCTGTTTTAATATTACACTTATTCTGTCCTCTGTCTGATTCATACAAATTTACTTTACTTTTTACTAGGAATGAAGTGTAGTATCTGTTTTAATATTACACTTATTCTGTCCTCTGTCTGATTCATACAAATTTACTTTACTTTTTACTAGGAATGAAGTGTAGTACCTGTTTTGATGTTACACTTATTCTGTCCTCTGTCTGATTCATACAAATTTACTTTACTTTTTACTAGGAATGAAGTGTAGTATCTGTTTTAATGTTACACTTATTCTGTCCTCTGTCTGATTCATACAAATTTACTTTACTTTTTACTAGGAATGAAGTGTAGTATCTGTTTTAATATTACACTTATTCTGTCCTCTGTCTGATTCATACAAATTTACTTTACTTTTTACTAGGAATGAAGTGTAGTATCTGTTTTAATATTACACTTATTCTGTCCTCTGTCTGATTCATACAAATTTACTTTATTTTTTACTAGGAATGAAGTGTAGTATCTGTTTTAATATTACACTTATTCTGTCCTCTGTCTGATTCATACGAATTTACTTTACTTTTTACTAGGAATGAAGTGTAGTATCTGTTTTAATATTACACTTATTCTGTCCTCTGTCTGATTCATACAAATTTACTTTACTTTTTACTAGGAATGAAGTGTAGTATCTGTTTTAATGTTACACTTATTCTGTCCTCTGTCTGATTCATACAAATTTACTTTACTTTTTACTAGGAATGAAGTGTAGTATCTGTTTTAATGTTACACTTATTCTGTCCTCTGTCTGATTCATACAAATTTACTTTACTTTTTACTAGGAATGAAGTGTAGTATCTGTTTTAATATTACACTTATTCTGTCCTCTGTCTGATTCATACAAATTTACTTTACTTTTTACTAGGAATGAAGTGTAGTATCTGTTTTAATATTACACTTATTCTGTCCTCTGTCTGATTCATACGAATTTACTTTACTTTTTACTAGGAATGAAGTGTAGTATCTGTTTTAATATTACACTTATTCTGTCCTCTGTCTGATTCATACAAATTTACTTTACTTTTTACTAGGAATGAAGTGTAGTATCTGTTTTAATGTTACACTTATTCTGTCCTCTGTCTGATTCATACAAATTTACTTTACTTTTTACTAGGAATGAAGTGTAGTATCTGTTTTAATGTTACACTTATTCTGTCCTCTGTCTGATTCATACAAATTTACTTTACTTTTTACTAGGAATGAAGTGTAGTATCTGTTTTAATATTACACTTATTCTGTCCTCTGTCTGATTCATACAAATTTACTTTATTTTTTACTAGGAATGAAGTGTAGTATCTGTTTTAATATTACACTTATTCTGTCCTCTGTCTGATTCATACGAATTTACTTTACTTTTTACTAGGAATGAAGTGTAGTATCTGTTTTAATATTACACTTATTCTGTCCTCTGTCTGATTCATACAAATTTACTTTACTTTTTACTAGGAATGAAGTGTAGTATCTGTTTTAATGTTACACTTATTCTGTCCTCTGTCTGATTCATACAAATTTACTTTACTTTTTACTAGGAATGAAGTGTAGTATCTGTTTTAATGTTACACTTATTCTGTCCTCTGTCTGATTCATACAAATTTACTTTACTTTTTACTAGGAATGAAGTGTAGTATTTGTTTTGATGTTACACTTATTCTGTCCTCTGTCTGATTCATACAAATTTACTTTACTTTTTACTAGGAATGAAGTGTAGTATCTGTTTTAATGTTACACTTATTCTGTCCTCTGTCTGATTCATACAAATTTACTTTACTTTTTACTAGGAATGAAGTGTAGTATCTGTTTTGATGTTACACTTATTCTGTCCTCTGTCTGATTCATACAAATTTACTTTACTTTTTACTAGGAATGAAGTGTAGTATCTGTTTTAATGTTACACTTATTCTGTCCTCTGTCTGATTCATACAAATTTACTTTACTTTTTACGAGGAATGAAGTGTAGTATTTGTTTTGATGTTACACTTATTCTGTCCTCTGTCTGATTCATACAAATTTACTTTACTTTTTACTAGGAATGAAGTGTAGTATCTGTTTTAATGTTACACTTATTCTGTCCTCTGTCTGATTCATACAAATTTACTTTACTTTTTACTAGGAATGAAGTGTAGTATCTGTTTTGATGTTACACTTATTCTGTCCTCTGTCTGATTCATACAAATTTACTTTACTTTTTACTAGGAATGAAGTGTAGTATCTGTTTTGATGTTACACTTATTCTGTCCTCTGTCTGATTCATACAAATTTACTTTACTTTTTACTAGGAATGAAGTGTAGTATCTGTTTTGATGTTACACTTATTCTGTCCTCTGTCTGATTCATACAAATTTACTTTACTTTTTACTAGGAATGAAGTGTAGTATCTGTTTTGATGTTACACTTATTCTGTCCTCTGTCTGATTCATACAAATTTACTTTACTTTTTACTAGGAATGAAGTGTAGTATCTGTTTTGATATTACACTTATTCTGTCCTCTGTCTGATTCATACAAATTTACTTTACTTTTTACTAGGAATGAAGTGTAGTATCTGTTTTGATGTTACACTTATTCTGTCCTCTGTCTGATTCATACAAATTTACTTTACTTTTTACTAGGAATGAAGTGTAGTATCTGTTTTAATATTACACTTATTCTGTCCTCTGTCTTATTCATACAAATTTACTTTACTTTTTACTAGGAATGAAGTGTAGTATCTGTTTTAATATTACACTTATTCTGTCCTCTGTCTGATTCATACAAATTTACTTTACTTTTTACTAGGAATGAAGTGTAGTATCTGTTTTGATGTTACACTTATTCTGTCCTCTGTCTGATTCATACAAATTTACTTTACTTTTTACTAGGAATGAAGTGTAGTATCTGTTTTGATGTTACACTTATTCTGTCCTCTGTCTGATTCATACAAATTTACTTTACTTTTTACTAGGAATGAAGTGTAGTATCTGTTTTGATGTTACACTTATTCTGTCCTCTGTCTGATTCATACAAATTTACTTTACTTTTTACTAGGAATGAAGTGTAGTATCTGTTTTAATATTACACTTATTCTGTCCTCTGTCTGATTCATACAAATTTACTTTACTTTTTACTAGGAATGAAGTGTAGTATCTGTTTTGATGTTACACTTATTCTGTCCTCTGTCTGATTCATACAAATTTACTTTACTTTTTACTAGGAATGAAGTGTAGTATCTGTTTTAATATTACACTTATTCTGTCCTCTGTCTGATTCATACAAATTTACTTTACTTTTTACTAGGAATGAAGTGTAGTATCTGTTTTAATATTACACTTATTCTGTCCTCTGTCTGATTCATACAAATTTACTTTACTTTTTACTAGGAATGAAGTGTAGTATCTGTTTTAATATTACACTTATTCTGTCCTCTGTCTGATTCATACAAATTTACTTTACTTTTTACTAGGAATGAAGTGTAGTATCTGTTTTGATGTTACACTTATTCTGTCCTCTGTCTGATTCATACAAATTTACTTTACTTTTTACTAGGAATGAAGTGTAGTATCTGTTTTGATGTTACACTTATTCTGTCCTCTGTCTGATTCATACAAATTTACTTTACTTTTTACTAGGAATGAAGTGTAGTATCTGTTTTGATGTTACACTTATTCTGTCCTCTGTCTGATTCATACAAATTTACTTTACTTTTTACTAGGAATGAAGTGTAGTATCTGTTTTAATATTACACTTATTCTGTCCTCTGTCTGATTCATACAAATTTACTTTACTTTTTACTAGGAATGAAGTGTAGTATCTGTTTTAATATTACACTTATTCTGTCCTCTGTCTGATTCATACAAATTTACTTTACTTTTTACTAGGAATGAAGTGTAGTATCTGTTTTAATGTTACACTTATTCTGTCCTCTGTCTGATTCATACAAATTTACTTTACTTTTTACTAGGAATGAAGTGTAGTATCTGTTTTAATATTACACTTATTCTGTCCTCTGTCTGATTCATACAAATTTACTTTACTTTTTACTAGGAATGAAGTGTAGTATCTGTTTTAATGTTACACTTATTCTGTCCTCTGTCTGATTCATACAAATTTACTTTACTTTTTACTAGGAATGAAGTGTAGTATCTGTTTTAATATTACACTTATTCTGTCCTCTGTCTGATTCATACAAATTTACTTTACTTTTTACTAGGAATGAAGTGTAGTATCTGTTTTAATATTACACTTATTCTGTCCTCTGTCTGATTCATACAAATTTACTTTACTTTTTACTAGGAATGAAGTGTAGTATCTGTTTTGATGTTACACTTATTCTGTCCTCTGTCTGATTCATACAAATTTACTTTACTTTTTACTAGGAATGAAGTGTAGTATCTGTTTTGATGTTACACTTATTCTGTCCTCTGTCTGATTCATACAAATTTACTTTACTTTTTACTAGGAATGAAGTGTAGTATCTGTTTTGATGTTACACTTATTCTGTCCTCTGTCTGATTCATACAAATTTACTTTACTTTTTACTAGGAATGAAGTGTAGTATCTGTTTTAATATTACACTTATTCTGTCCTCTGTCTGATTCATACAAATTTACTTTACTTTTTACTAGGAATGAAGTGTAGCATCTGTTTTGATGTTACACTTATTCTGTCCTCTGTCTGATTCATACAAATTTACTTTACTTTTTACTAGGAATGAAGTGTAGTATCTGTTTTAATATTACACTTATTCTGTCCTCTGTCTGATTCATACAAATTTACTTTACTTTTTACTAGGAATGAAGTGTAGTATCTGTTTTAATATTACACTTATTCTGTCCTCTGTCTGATTCATACAAATTTACTTTACTTTTTACTAGGAATGAAGTGTAGTATCTGTTTTGATGTTACACTTATTCTGTCCTCTGTCTGATTCATACAAATTTACTTTACTTTTTACTAGGAATGAAGTGTAGTATCTGTTTTAATGTTACACTTATTCTGTCCTCTGTCTGATTCATACAAATTTACTTTACTTTTTACTAGGAATGAAGTGTAGCATCTGTTTTGATGTTACACTTATTCTGTCCTCTGTCTGATTCATACAAATTTACTTTACTTTTTACTAGGAATGAAGTGTAGTATCTGTTTTAATGTTACACTTATTCTGTCCTCTGTCTGATTCATACAAATTTACTTTACTTTTTACTAGGAATGAAGTGTAGCATCTGTTTTGATGTTACACTTATTCTGTCCTCTGTCTGATTCATACAAATTTACTTTACTTTTTACTAGGAATGAAGTGTAGTATCTGTTTTAATGTTACACTTATTCTGTCCTCTGTCTGATTCATACAAATTTACTTTACTTTTTACTAGGAATGAAGTGTAGTATCTGTTTTAATATTACACTTATTCTGTCCTCTGTCTGATTCATACAAATTTACTTTACTTTTTACTAGGAATGAAGTGTAGTATCTGTTTTAATGTTACACTTATTCTGTCCTCTGTCTGATTCATACAAATTTACTTTACTTTTTACTAGGAATGAAGTGTAGCATCTGTTTTGATGTTACACTTATTCTGTCCTCTGTCTGATTCATACAAATTTACTTTACTTTTTACTAGGAATGAAGTGTAGTATCTGTTTTGATGTTACACTTATTCTGTCCTCTGTCTGATTCATACAAATTTACTTTACTTTTTACTAGGAATGAAGTGTAGTATCTGTTTTAATGTTACACTTATTCTGTCCTCTGTCTGATTCATACAAATTTACTTTACTTTTTACTAGGAATGAAGTGTAGCATCTGTTTTGATGTTACACTTATTCTGTCCTCTGTCTGATTCATACAAATTTACTTTACTTTTTACTAGGAATGAAGTGTAGTATCTGTTTTAATGTTACACTTATTCTGTCCTCTGTCTGATTCATACAAATTTACTTTACTTTTTACTAGGAATGAAGTGTAGCATCTGTTTTGATGTTACACTTATTCTGTCCTCTGTCTGATTCATACAAATTTACTTTACTTTTTACTAGGAATGAAGTGTAGTATCTGTTTTAATATTACACTTATTCTGTCCTCTGTCTGATTCATACAAATTTACTTTACTTTTTACTAGGAATGAAGTGTAGTATCTGTTTTGATGTTACACTTATTCTGTCCTCTGTCTGATTCATACAAATTTACTTTACTTTTTACTAGGAATGAAGTGTAGTATCTGTTTTGATGTTACACTTATTCTGTCCTCTGTCTGATTCATACAAATTTACTTTACTTTTTACTAGGAATGAAGTGTAGTATCTGTTTTGATGTTACACTTATTCTGTCCTCTGTCTGATTCATACAAATTTACTTTTACTGAATCTGATTAGAATAAACGAGGGTCGCTTTCTCGGCCTTTTGGCAGGGAGCAAAGTGTAGTATCTGTTCCGATGGATACTACACCCCATAAACTGGTATTGTCTAGGCCTTCGGGTCTTGATTTACGCCGGGCTATGGGTCTGTCCTAGGCAGTTCTATGAGGTCCACCCTCCCAGGCTTTGCCTCCCCTCTTTGGGGAGGAGTAAGTTTATTGCTTACTGCCTGAGGCGCCCCTACTGGGGAATGCCGACGAGGCTACCCAGGCATTTTTTGTAGGCCAGAGTGCTCAACTTCTCGGGCGATGGCTTTTAAATCCCACTTTCCCGACCTTGTGTCACATCTTACCGCTGTGGGAGGTAGATAAATAACTCGCTTTCTTGGCCTTTTGGCCAAGATCAACGTGTAGTATCTGTTCCGATGGATACTATACCATATACACCGGTACCGTCTTGACCTTCGGACCTTGATTCCGCCGGTCTGTGGGTTTGTCCTGCACAGTTCTGCGAGGTCCACCCTCCCAGACTTTACCTTCTCACCTTTTGAGAAGTGATTAGTTTATTGCTATCGCCTGAGGCGCTCCTATCGGGAAATGCCGACGGGCGCTGGCTTTAAATGTCACAAAGACCCCCGACCTCCACCTTTCCCCCTTTCCACAACGGGCGTTATGCCTAATGTGTGGTGCATTTCGAGGGATGTAATTTTCATTTAAGGAATGCACCAGCCTAAATAAATTCTTGGCCTTTTGGCTGAGATAAAAATGTAGTATCTGTTCCGATGGATGCTACGCTTCTTAGACTGGTGACTTCTTCGCCTTCCGGACTTCGGGTTTGTCCTGTGCAGTTCTAGGAGGTCCACCCTCCTAGACTTTGCCTTCTAACCCTTTAAGAAGGGGTTAGTTTATTGCTAATCGCCCGAGGCGGCCCTTCCGAGGAATGAAGACGGGGCTGACTTTTCAATCCCACTTTCTCGACCTTGTGTCACATTTTACCGCTGTGGGAGAGAGATTTTTAAAAAGTAATAGCCTAGGGGCATGTGCAAAACTTTCACGAATAATCAAAGGAAATATTCATATGAACATTACGAAATAATTCATGGTGTGTGTTATTTAGATTTTCCGGACGGCTCTCATCTTTGTTGTTATATTCACAACGTTTCGGCCGATGTAATCTCCGATCCTCTTCGGGTGCATCTCTTCATCTGTAAATAAAAGATAAACCTGGAGTAGGAGGTTAGTAATGCTGTCATTTCCGATCCGGTGCGTGCCGGACTTTTCAGCGGGAGATAGGATACAAGATTTTTATTTATTTTTTGTTAAATGAGAACCTAAGAATGGCGTCTAAGAAATTTAAATTACTAGGCTCTGTACCGATTGTAATATGTAATCCGATAATGGAATTAAATTGACTTTCCTTCAGTCTCACCGCCACGAAAACTCTCAATTTCCACTTTTCACTGTCAATGTCAACTACTCACTTTTCACTGCTTACCGTTCACTGTTCACTCTCTGCTGGCCATTGTTCACTGTTCACCATCTTCAATTGCAAAAGATTAGTTTTCATACTTATAAACCCACCAACTATGCCAATTGCCTACCAACCAGAGCCATCTATGTTTAGAGTCTCCAAACAGCCAACTTGCAAAGGGGAGATAATTCAATTGACAGACATTGTCACCAAGGAAAATTATCACAGTAATTTAAACGACAAATATTAAACCCTAAACTTTAAAATAATGGCATTATATATTTTCGCAGCATATCTAAGATACTGCCGCGACATTCCCGCGATAGGTATAGACCGTCGTGCTGGTATAGGTCGAAATCCTGATCGAGGAATCTACGTATAAAAAGACCGATTCAGTCTCCAACAAATATTATTATATTATTATTATTAGTAGTAGTAGTAGTAGTAGTAGTAGTAGTAGCATTGCCTTTTTTACACATACGTTTTATATACATGGTGATTATGCATCTTAACAGATTGCTGCCGTCTCTTTGTCACCCAAGTGGTGTCAGTACAATTACTGTCTTTCCTTGCATAACTTAGTAGATACATTTCAAGATTAGCCTCTGACATGCAAGGCTGGAAACATAGGTGACAGAGGATAGAAGTAGCTTCGACTGAATTCCTTTTTTGTTTTATTTTACTTCAGTCGAAGTTCTCATAAATCAAGGGGCCCCTTCCTGCGGCTAACACTTGATCTCTATATGAGATACATCGATATTTAAATATTCTATTAAAGTTCTCCTTTATTTCTCAAACGTTGAGTTAGTAAAGAAGTTAAGAATATTAATTTTCCTCTCCAATTGATCCGTGAACTATGTTATATAGTCTCTTTCTTGTGGTCTCTTGGTCTTATCGGATTCTAGGACAAGAATTTATCTAGTCTGGTGGAGTATCTAGCTAGGTGGTGTTACTTCAAATAACATCACTAGGAGAACGTGCACCATTCTTTGTATGAGCTAGTGTATAGCCATACCAAAAAGATCTTATATGTGCTGCGAATACTATGTCATTTTTAATATTTTGTCAGGGTTTACTTGTAGGGTGAAGTATCCTCATGTCAGATTGTTCTGACAAACCCTTGTACAGAGAGACCAAGGACACTCGAAGGTAGTGTCTAGTATGTAATTCAAACTCCCCTGTAGGTAATTCAAACTCTCCTGTCGTATATATGCGCTATTATATTGATTGAAATCATGTCTGCCCGTTTATACTTAACAACTATTATAAAAGCATCGAGTATTTAGGATCGATTTCGAAGGTGCAGAAAATCGTATCTACGTTTTCCATCGCAATTTAAACGATTGCATGTGTCATTTGAGCCGTATATTTGAGTAGAATTTAATTAATCATTTTTGCTGCATTTTTTATTCGTATATGGTTTATTGCTATTCACGTAGCTTAAGTGGATTGACAAAAAAATAGCGGTATGCATTTTCACCTAAGTAGGGTTGGTGAAAAACTTATACTATCATGTGTTGCGCTGAAGGGCCCCATCAAGCGTCGGCTGTCAGGTTTTATTGGATATAACTCGAGTTTGGGTCCTGTGGGGAAATCATTGGCTCAAGTGAAGATATATGTTGGCTTATCTCGGGACATACAAACGTCGATGGGAAACTTTAACTAAATATAAAACCATCTGTGGTTGATTCAGGTCTGGATTAGATAAGAAGGGTTAAGGGTTAGGGTAAGGGTTAGGGTTAGGGTAAGGGTTAGGGTAAGGGTTAGGGTTAGAGTAAGAGTTAGGGTAAGGGTTAGAGTAAGGGTTAGGGTTAGGGTAAGAGTTAGGGTTAGGGTTAGGGTTAGGGTTAGGGTAAGAGTTAGGGTAAGAGTTAGGGTTAGGGTAAGAGTTAGGGTAAGAGTTAGGGTTAGGGTTAGGATTAGGGTAAGAGTTAAGATAAGGGTTAGGGTAAGGGTAAGGGTTAGGGTTAGGATTAGGGTAAAAGTTAGGGTTAGGATTACGGTAAGGGTTAGGGTTAGGGCTAACCCTAACCCTAAACCCCAATACTCATCCGTGAAATATAATGGAGTACTTTCAGTTTTCAGTATCGTAAAGATGTGTAAATAAATGAAGAATAGTCCCGTTTTAGTAACATATAATTTACTCCAATATTAGTGGCAGATTTTATAGCTTTATCGAACCCAGACCACTGAGGTCCGCGTCACTAGTCTCGCTGCTCGCAGCCACACTGATGAGTCACAGAGACGACGAAACGCGTGACTGTGGATGCATATATATTTATATATGTTTTGATATCCATGTGTTTGTGTTTTTCTATGTTTTTGATTTTGATTTCGTACAGTCTGGAATAATGATTCTGATTTCGAGCTCTGAAAATTCTACATAAAAACTTTCGAACATCATTAGCTTTGAATAGGTTTTCTCCGCCAAAAGAAGTTCGAGGTCAAATACGTGCTTTGGCGAATCATTTTCTTCTAGTAGATACTCTGCGAATATGATAACATTTATCGTGTTTTTTTTTCTATTCGTGACTTCAACACACACACACACACACACACAGATAGATATATATATATAGTACTTGAATGCCTACTAGAGAGGGGAGGACTTGAATGCTTACTAAACAGGGAAGGATTTAAATGCCTACTAGACACCACCCTCGGGTGTCTTCGGTCTCTCTGTACAGGGGTTTGTCAGATAGGATTAAAGAATCTACCCTCCCCCCCCCCAAAAAAAAAATATATATATAAGGGAAGTTAACAGGAAACGAGAGTTTCAGACAAAATGTGAAATGGGTTTAGGCAATGTGAAAAAAGCGGAGTAGCATACTAACAAAAATACGGACACACACACATCATTAAGGTAAGGCCAAGATATTTCGATCGTCAGTTAGCGATCATATTCAGTTGGAAAATAAATTTATTAGCAAAAAAACACAGGCAATTTATACAAAAATAGGGAGAAAAAGGGAAAAGGAAAGACAAAGAAAAAAGAAAAAGGAAGAGAAAAAAGGCATGGGAGGAGGTAGTAGTGTGTGTAAGGAGAAAGAGACAACGTGTAAGGGGGAAGAGTAGAGGGGGTGAGCATGAGCAGTGAGTAAGTGGGAGGATGAAGAGGAAGTTAGTGTCACACGTGTGTGGAAAAAGGATAAACAAAAGGAAGGAAAAGAAATGAGCGATTACATGTAGGAAGGACGACAGATGGTGAGGAGAAATAGGTGGGGGGGAAGAAAAATATATATATATATATAATTATACATAAACAATATTACAGGCTTACGTTGATCAACCAACGTTTCGATGCTACAGCATCTTTTCAAAGACTGAATAAAAATAACAAGTGAAAATTGAGAATCTCGCATTGTAAAAATTACAAGCAGGAACCGGATGCTAACAAGAAGAGAAAATGATCGAAGAAAAGGGACGATTTAAAACGGTTAAAGTTCGTGTTGGTCAAATATAGGTCACGGTCAGCTGGCTCTTATATATCCCCATTCCACTCCCGTATCTCAACTCGGGCGGCCTTTTACTTTTATTTTTATTCAGTCTTTGAAAAGATTCTGCACCATTGAAACGTTGGTTGATTGAAAGGAAAACCAGAAATATTATGTATGTAATCAACGTTTCGTCTTTATTTCCAGACTTCCTCGGGATGATTGGTCTGAGGAAAATAAGACACAAAGTACAAAATATTTGAAAAAATGGTAGTAGGAGGAGAAAAGCTTAAAAAGGCTGCTCATGAATAAAAAAAATATGAGCTACAAATAGATGGTAGCAGTGGGTACAGTTGAGTTAACTCACAAACACACCGCAATTAACTCAGCTTCTCCCACTGCTACCATTTATATAACAGTGAAACAAAAACAGGGGCCCTTAACTTAAATTCTGAAATATTAAAACGGCTTTTTACCATGTAACTGTTTTTGACATTTAAAAACAGAACAGTTATATAATCCCTGCCTCTCCAGTGGTACTGATAAAATTACCACTTCCCCAATAACAACATGTAAAAAAATTCAGGGGATCAAACACGGGAGACTCTATGTAGCTTAATTGCCATAAATATATTTTCATAGCTTACTATACGATATATATATAAATATATATATATATATATATATATATATATATATATATATATATATATATATATATATAAGTAAATGAATAAATAATAAAAATAATA
>OY744545.1:70368338-70400838 GCA_963556195.1 Sepiola atlantica
ACCTGCAAGTCTGTAGGTTAAGAGATTCTAATGGCCCGATTTTCGAAAATTCTATGCAGTAGTTCGACTCGCTTAAAAAAAAGGAAAAAACATCACCAACAATAAACATAGAAGACGTATCTGCCATTTGAACCGAGTATAAGTGCATAAGCGCTGATTAATTACTAACGATTGGATGTTTGTTGATTAACTCCTTGACGAAGTCAAAATCCGAAATATGCGCTTCGGTATCAATACCGATCACTCTTTACTTTACTTTTAAGACGCGCTACAACAGCCGTCCACATCCGCGTGCATCATCGATTCCTTGATTGACTTGTAACGAAAGGAGGCAACAACTACGCCCGATTTGCTCCGACAACAGGTGCACTCGTCTCTTCGAATATGCGCTTGCAAATAACTCGTAGCTAACGTCTGTAAGATGTACTTAAACTCGTCACTACGAACAAGCTGACAAGCTGACAAGCTTGAAAACGAGGCGTTCCGATCACTGCGAACTCACTTGCACTCATCAACTGAATTAAACTACTGACTCAGACAATGGTGCAGAATCACTTGCACCACTGATGTTGACCACTGTGCAGACACGCTTGCACACGTTGTGTGCAAGCGTCTTCTTAGCATTTTTCTGGGCGACTTTTATAATTGATACGTCAATTATCGATGGAAAGGGCATTGTCGTAGCCTCGTTAACATTTGGTAATAGAACCGAAAGTTAACTTTTCGACAGTTTCGGCGCATGGGACCGAGATAGACATAATTTCGTCCCTCTACGTTCATCTCCTTTCCGGACGACCAATCAGGTGAATCAACGCACCACTATCAGCAGTAGATGTGGCAACCTGTATAAAAAGGACACGCTTATTCATCAATCAACCACTTTCGGTTATAACCGCAGACACGCTATCAGACGATATGACGACAACCAGCAGCGACAGTAGTAGTATTATTAGTAGTAGTAGTAGTAGTAGTAGTAGTAGTAGTAGTAGTAGTAGTAGTAGTAGTAGTAAGTGACTATCAACAGCGACTACTACTACAACTAACAGCAGCGATCCTATCCATAACACTAGCATCAGCTTAGGATCCTTTCTACGACGCCAACACTGACTCCATCACCACATTTAGCAGAAACAGCCGCTCCCCATAGAATGCACACCTTCCTCGCCCTGGTAGGGGCAGTAGTAGCGTTAGAGCAAACCGGCTAATAGAGCTCTGTATAAAATCCAGAAGGAGCCAAAGGAACATGTCTGTAACATTATGACTACATTACGGCCCTGTTATATTATTTCATCGGATGAGTCCACTAACGGTCTTTCTAGCCGAGGATCGGTACAAATCTGGAAATATACCCAATCTACCAGACAGTCCCGGGACATCCGTTTTCTATCTGCGCCTACCAGACACTGGCCGGCGATGCCTGATCTAATTCATAATTCAGATACTGACTACACACATACAAGACATTGTAAACCTTGTAGAACAAACAATTTTACTAATTCAGTTTACTATTAATTTGTCTCCCCACGAGGGTAGAGTTTGAGACGAAGGTGGTTTTAATGTTGAGAAAATTCAGCACCCCTAAAGGGGACATTCTGGATTGGGACAAAAGTAAAATTTGGCTCCATCTAGAATATTTCTCAGGTAGTATCAGAACAAATACTTCACGTTGTTCCGAGCTAACAGGCCAATAAACGAGTATTTATTTACTCCTCTCCAGGAGTTAGGCACAAGGCCAGTTTTATCTTACTCCCACAAGATAAGATGTGACAGAAGGTCGGTTGGGAAAGTGGGGTTTGAAAAGCCAGCGCCCGGGAGGTGAGCACTCTGGTCTTTAAAAATTGGCTGGCCATCCCCGTCGGCATTCCCCGGTAGGGGCGCCTCAGGCAGTAAGCAAAAAACTTACTCCTCCCCAATAAGGGGAGGCAACGCCTGGGAGGGTGGACCTCCTAGAACTGCACAGGACAGACCCATAGACCGGCGTAAATCAAGCCCCGAAGGCCAAGACAATACTAGTCTATGGGATGCAGTATCTATTGGAACAGATACTACACTTTGATCTTAGCGAAAAGGCGTTATTTAACCCCTACCCACAATAGGAATATGTGACAAAAGGTCGGAAAGTAGGATTTGAAAAGCCAGCGCTCGAGAAGGTGAGCACTCTGGCCATTAAAATTGCCTCGGCAGCCCCGTCGGCATTCCCCGGTAGGGGCGCCTCAGACAGTAAGCAATTAACTTACTCCTCCCCAAAGAGGGGAGGTAAAGCCTGGGAGGGTGGACCTCCTAGAACTGCACAGGACAGACCCATAGACCGGCGTAAATCAAGCCCCGAATGCCAAGACAATACTAGTCTATGGGATGCAGTATCCATTGGAACAGATACTACACTTTGATCTTAGCGAAAAGGCCAAGAAATCAAAATTGTTTCTTTAACTTTGTAACGTTTGCTCAGACGGTAGAGTGTCGGACAAGTTCGTCCAAATTACCTTATGGCGTTCAGGATGCGAGTTCAAATCACGATCGAATGTCTTCAGGTTTGCCGTATTTAATATTTTGGCACTCGAGTGTAAAATTTGGTGGAAGCAAATAAAAGACTTAGAACTTCGATAATCAAAGTTCAAATTATGAAATTACCGATATTTATTTTTTGGGTTGGTTTTTCGTCGAAAGCTGAGAAAATTATTGCAATATTGTTTTCGGACATTTTTGTAATAAATATCAGCATAAAATTTTAGATTTTCGCGAGGCGTGTGCGTGTGTGTGGGGGTGGGGTGGAGATCCATACTTCAAAAATTGATTATTTCTTTCTCTGGAGAATTCGATTAATCTAAAATATTTATTGGTTATTATGGAAATTTCTTTCCGTCAAGTTGATCATACCGAATCGGAGAGCGTATATTAACAAAGAATAAAACCCTAACCCTAACCCTAACCCACGCACACAAACATTGATAGTAACTTAACAAGAGAGGGGGAAGAGGGACTAAGATAGAGAGAGAGAGGGCATGAAAATGAAAGAGAAAGAGATATATTTATGAAAAGAGTAATGGTGGGAGGCTGAACCTAAAGAAACTAATTCTATTTTGAACTGCCCATCCTTCTCTCCTATTTACATATGCTCACGAATACCAATTCATAAATATAGAGCCCAGATTTAAAGTTTGACACAAGGTCGTTTTTATGTAGAGTATATCTAAAGCGGGCACTCTGGATGAGACAAAAATAAAAAATTGTCTGATTCCAGAAGCATATTAGATACTACACTTTGATCACAGTCTGGAATGGAATAAAAAAAATTGTATTGTTCATTCTCCCTGCCTCCCCGAGTAAGTGTATCTTAATTTCAATCACTGTCTGTGCTGATTGTCAGGAGCTGTGTAATCCCGAGCATGTGTCTCGTTATCATAGCCTGAATTTATGAACTGCGTCCGATCCTATGTGACTGCCTACAACCACCACTTCTACACTGATGAGAGCAAAAAGTCCGAAACGAAATCGTCTGTAGGTAAAAAAAAAACACTTTAATATTTAATAAAATATTTATAGTATGCATATATAAATATATATATATATATATATATATATATATATATATATATAGTCTAAAGAAGCTTTAAATCATTTTAACAAAAATAAATAAAATGCAGTTTAAATTCCCAGAGAAACTAACTAAATCCAAGATATTGCAGACTTAACATTCGATGTTATACATATATATATATATATATATATATATATATATATATATATATATATATATATATATATATATATATATATATATGGGAAATGAAAAAGGAAAAACCAAGAGATATTTTTTATATATTCATCAACGTTTCGTCTTTATTGTAGGAGCTGTTGGCTTAATGTACCCACTCAAAGCTTTCCATATTCATTTCACTCTTCGCCACTACTGACTGACTTCTCGAAACCCGGACCCTCGTCCAGCGCTCTTAGTAGCCACGACCCCATCATGTCAATCCAATATTTCCATGTACTTGCATGACATTTTTCTTTAAATTATCATCCTGAGGAAGTCTTACTATAAAGACGAAACGTTGATGAATATATAAAAAATATCTCTTGGTTTTTCTTTTTTCATTTCCCATTACGTCGGATTACTCTCATCCTTCCTTTTTATATATATATATATATATATATATATATATATATATATATATATATATATATATATATATATATATATATATATATAAAGTGGTGTACTAAAAGCGAACTTTTAGGAAAAGTGAAACCTATTGTGAAGAGTATATAGCTCAATATCCAGGATATAGCAGGTAGAATGAAGAAGAATGGAAAGGAATTAGAGAAGCAAAAGTCAAATCATAATTCAATTCAATTGCTCAGAGCAAGGTATATTCCGCAAAAAAGGCAATTTATTCAAGTTAAATTTTCCTTAAGCCAGGCTTTTCAAAGATCAAAATCTTATCATCAGAGGAAGTCGCTGGGATAGATAAGTTGGCAAAGGCCAAGATTTAAAATTTGAAAAAATAAAATAAAAGTTGTAGGGGGAGGAAACACAGGGCAAAATTCTGCCCGAATGCAAGCAAATGTCCGATTGCTAAAAAGTCCGGTGTCGAAAAGTCCAGCGGAGAGAATGAGATGTAGATAGGTAGGTCGTTAAAAGGCCCGAAAGGTTGTGAGAGAGGAATCAAAGTTAAATTCCAAGAAGCCACAACTTCAGGTGCGGCGAAAATAGAAAATCCAAAGGGTAAAATGTCCAATAAGTGCAGGCAGGCTCAGAAGAGAGTGAGGTGGAAAATATTCGCCATTAACAATACTTCCTGAGCAAAGATGTCAGAGAAAATGCTTTAAAATGGGAAAAAATGTAGTGAAAATATTTTAAAGTTAGCCCGAAGCGAAAGCCGGCTTGAAAATGAGGAAAGGCATAAACTCCTGTGCGACCAGTAGGCAGGGAGGGAATGAGTGAGGGTGTGTAGGGGGAGAGAAGAACGGGTGCGAAGAAGGAAAAGGGGTGTGGAGAGTGAATGCGGTTAAAACTAAGAGTGTGATTGTGGGGGGTGAGTCGCATGAAAGTAGAAATTGGATGTTAGCGCGAATTTGGGTTCAACTAGAAAAGGGAAAGGATTGGGTAGGAGTAATTCAACGAGTACTGGGAGGGAGAGTTCAAATGCCAGAATGCGTCTATAAATAGAGTTCAGGGTTTAGTTGTTTTATCAGGAGACCTTACTTATAAACAATGAGGCAAAATATATTGAAGGGTAGAATTAGAGAAATAGTAAGAATAAAAATTAAAAATTGAAAGATTAAAAAAGTAAAAAAGTAAAATAAGAATAGAATTAAAATTAAAGATAAAAATAAAAATAAGAAAAATAAAAAATGAAAAAGAGATAATAAAATTAGTATTAGTTTTAAGCTCGCAAAGAAAATTATGGGTTGCCTGATAAGAAAATAATAATAGAATGAGGGAAAAAGTCGATAAAATTGGAACTCGAAAATGAGTATTAGAATGAGGGAAGAGTAAATTAGACATCGAAAGGATATCCGGAATGGGAATCCCCAAGGTGGTTAAAGGTATGGGTTGAAATAAAATGAGCAGTTACGAGACGCTAGTGCTTTATAAAAGAGGGAGAATTAAACTTTGAAACAAAAAATTTTCCCCAAAAAAAAAAAAAAAAGGTATAAGGAGGTTGATTAAGAAAATTTAACTTGAATAAATTGCCTTTTTTGCGGAATATACCTTGCTCTGAGCAATTGAATTGAATTATGATTTGACTTTTGCTTCTCTAATTCCTTTCAATTCTTCTTCATTATATATATATATATATATATATATATATATCCAGACTCTACGAATGGCGTTTGAGCCCATACGACCGCCTGTAACAGTCAGTCCTACATGGATGAGGGTAAGAAAGACCGAAACAACGTTGTCTGTAAGTGAAAAACACCTTCATAATTAATTTTTTAAATATTTATTATATATATATATATATATATATATATATATATATATATATAATACGCTGGGTCATGGGTCTTGCTAGTATAATATATATATATATATATATATATATATATATATATATATATATATATATATATATATATAAAGATAGACGGACAAAGAGTGATAAACATGCACGAATGTCCAAATTTATATCAAACTTCGATTGTTCAATGCAAGGTATATTTTATTACATAATTTTATTACAGAATATACCTTGCATTGAACAATCGGAGTTTGATATAAATTTGGACATTCGTACATGTTTATCACTCTTCGTCCATCTATCTTTATAATTGCTCTATCTCGTATATTAAGCTTTTACCATTTCACTATAGGTTCTTTCTACTAAAAGTTTACTTTCAGTTTCATATTTATTCTATATATATATATATATATATATATATATATATATATATATAAGCAATGAAAATATATATGGCAATCAAGCTACATAGAGGCTCCCGTGTTTCATCCCCGTGCATTTAGCCTGACGATTCCCCCGGGGATGAAACACGTGAGCCTCTGTGTAGCTTGATTGCCATATATATTTTCATTGATTACTACCTAGCTCTACTTACGTATCGAGCACTGTTGAAGTAAATACTGAAAATGATACATAAAAAATTATATCTCCTTATAATATTTTATGTGAATACATGAAGTACTAATATATATATATATATATATATATATATATATATATATATATATATATATATATATATAGAATTATAAAAAGAAAAACTATACACACATTAAGATTGTACACATAATAACTTATTTCGACCCCTGTAATTAGGTTTCCTCAGATGTATAGACAACCACGTCAAAAAAAATATATATATAACGGTTCCATTTGAAGAAAAACCTGACTTGGCACACCGGCGCAAGTTGGAAAGATATGAAGATCTACAAGAACAATATGTCAGAAATAACTGGAATTCTATCGAAGTCAGATGCCGAGGTTTTATTACCAACCCACCATCCGTGTTTTTGAATAATGTCTGTCCCATTTAAGGGTTCTTGATAAGGTGAAGAAACGTATTTGTAATTTGATTGGCCCCACCCTTTCTTCTTCTCTACACCCTCTCTCTCACAGACACGATGTTGCTAGTCTCAGTCTTTTCTATAAATACTATTATGACACGTGTTCTTCAGAATTATGTGATCTATTTTCTGCTTCTTTTGTTCCAGCTCGTTTAACTCGTTGGTCTATTGGTCTCCATTAATTCGCTGTGTTTATACCTCATTGTAATAAAGCTTCCTATTCAAGTAGCTTTTTGTCTAAGAACCATGATGCTTGTGGAACTCTCGTCATGCTGACTGTTTTCGTCCTACCTATAACCTTGGTCTTTTCAAGACTAAGGGCAATAGGCATATCATGTCTTTGCGATAATCCTATTTGTTCTTGTTAGCTCCTTACACTAAGTTGCTTCATGCCTTGTCTGGAGCGAATTCCATTAAAAAAAACTTGTTGGCATGAAATAATCCATTGAGATTGATATGTCGTAAATCAAACCAAACCAAATTATTTATGTCAGTGTTGTATTTTAAGAGTGAGTTTTATGCATCACAAAATCTATATGTACAGGTGTTCCATAGCGATCTATAGACACGAATTCACATGATCTGCTTTTAAAAACAAACAAAAATGGTTTATTCTACAAATATTATTACCATATTTCTAATGCATGATTTGTTTGCCTACAGCGACTTTTATGCACATCATAATTTCAAAACTTTTGCAAATCCCTCGGCATATAAAATAAAAACAAATACAATTTGTTAATTATGAGCAGAAAATCATTATTTTCTATTATGTAAAATTGTATTCATAAATAAACAAATAATAATAATAATAATAATAATAATAATAATAATAATAATAATAATAATAATAATAATATTATTAAAAATTCATGAGTATAAATAAATGATCATCAGTTTTGTTCTTCGATGATAATCGGGAAATAAGTCTGTTTTTGTCACCGTCATTACTCGTTATTTGGTTAGTGTTTTATTCCATTATTTGTTAGTTCTTTGATCTATTACTTCGATACGTGTTCTTTCGTTAGTTTGTTAATCCGTTAGCTATTACCAGTTGTCTCGTTAGTTTGTTAATCCGTTAGCTATTACCAGTTGTCTCGTTAGTTTGTTAATCTGTTAGCTATTACCAGTTGTCTCGTTAGTTTGTTAATCCGTTAGTTATTACCAGTTGTCTCGTAAAACTCTTCGTCTCTTGATCCAGTACGAACGGCATCGCCACTAATGGGCCGATATGTCGTTTCTTAATTCGGCGAATTCCAACAGCCCGGGAACTATTCGTACTGCCCTGCTGTGCTTCGTTTCGCCTCGCCGTGTGTCGCGACTATTTGTACTAACCTTACATCGTTGTCGCCTGCAGTTTGCTGTCGGGCTGCTATCATCTGTCTGTCGCTGCCATCACTGTCACCGCAGACGCCCGTTGTTGTCGCATTTTCGGTTGGCGGTTGCTTCCGTGACTGAAAGCCATCTTTCTACTTCAATAATTTCACAAAGTTTTTGCTGTTTAAATTCGATCCATTTTTATTTACTAACTAATTAGCCGACAATGGAGAGGTTCGTTGGAAAAGAGATAGATAGAGAGAGAGGCCACACTAGTTAAAATTCCTATGTTATTACGTAATCACTTGCAAGGGAGAATTAGGAAGATATCGTTTCTATCTAACTGGGCTCTTATGTTTGGATTCGCAATCCCTTCTTTATAACAGCTACATGGTTGTGCGTTGTTCCCTCGTCGCTTCCAAGTGAGAAACTGATCAAATCTCAATTTTACTTTCTCACAGCGGAAAACTGACGTCACGAAATCTCGTGATCAACACGCAGCTGTGACCCGATCTCTGACCTTGAGGTTACGTCACTGCTTCCGCAAATCGTGGGAACACATCCACCAAGTTGCACGAAGTGACACCGCCACAAATCGCGCAAATCAAACCCGACTTCCACAGATGCGTCCATCTCTCACAAGGCCATTATCTAACAATAATATCCGTGTCTGTTTACCCGCTAAATCCTATTTTTCGTGTGTAATTATTTTCCATATCCCTTCGTTGTAGTGAACTGTCTATGTGTATATGCAATTTCTATCCATTTTCACACATCTAGTCGATAGCGTTAACATTTAATACCAAACGAGTCTATCTCGTCTAGATACTATTCACATTCAATACCAGAGTAGTCTATTTAGTCTAGATAGCATTCACATTCTATTACGAGAGGAGTCTGTCAAGTCTATATAGCATTCGCATTCAATACCAGAGGAATCTATCTTGTCTAGATAGCATTCACATTCAATACGAAAGGAGTTTATCTAGTCTAGATAGCATTCACATTCAATAGCAGAGGAGTCTATCTCGTTAAGATAGCATTCACATTAATTACCAGAGGAGTCTATTTAGTCTAAATAGCATTCACATTCAATACGAGAAAAATTTATCTAGTCTAGATACAATTCACATTCAATACCAGAGGAGTCTTTCTAGTCTAGATACCATTAACATTCAATACTAGTGGAGTCTATCGAGTCTAGATACCATTAACATTCAATACCAGAGGAGTCAGCAAACTGGGTTTTTTCGATGTAGTGTCGATGAAATTCCATTTAATAGGGGCGGAGTCATTCAATTGAGTTGTGCAGATCACATTCTATAGATGCGCAGAAATTCAAGTTAGGTTGATCTAGTGTAGATTGCAGTCAATATATACAAGAGGAGTGAGTTAAGTAGAGTTTACTGATCTATTGTATAATAACTTTGATTCAATATAAGAAAAGTAAGCGACGTGACGTTTACCGACTTTGTGTAGATAAAATTCAATAAGGACGAAAGTAAGTGGGCGATGCCACCATATTGAAACACGGGCTTTTCACTTTAATGTCCAATAACTGAATCACTGAAATCAATAGATTTCATCAATAAATCGATAATCCTTTCAGCGATCCAAAAAGGAATTTTATTAGGCAATTTTTGGAAAGTTAAGTTGTTTACAGCCACAAATATCAAACATTTTCGTTCCAATAAAACATTACATGAAATAAAGTCTTCACTATTGACATATAACCGTGTCTTCGAGACCGGAATGGGTCGGTGTCTGGATGACACGGTGGTATGCCTAAACAGAAAGATCGGTTCAATTTTAATGTTATGGGTTTTTTTGGTTTTTTTACTTAAAAATGTTAACTGATCGGTTTCAAAGAAGTGTTTGTCTTTTCACCTGATTCAAGATGCGTAACTACACGTTGTTTTATTAATGGATGACGACTTATCATGGTCCGTGTAGCACTCGAGAATAAGGGTTAAAGACATGGTCCGTGGAGCACTCGAGATCACGGGTTAAAGACATGTTCCGTGGACCACTCGAGAATAAGGGTTAAAGACATGGTCCGTAGACCAGTCGAGAATAAGGGTTAAAGACATGGTCCGTGGACCACTCAAGAATAAGGGTTAAAGACATGGTTCGTGGACCACTCGAGAATAAGGGTTAAAGATCGTTGGGCGATGAACACCACCACGAGAGGGTTCGAATAAATCGGTGGAATTTGCACAAGATTACTTAAGAGGAATTGATTATCCAAGATGACGTCTTATTTGCTTAATTTTGACTTGAGGATGACCATGTTGTAGTCGGTTGGGAAGCAGGCTCGTGGTATTTTATTCAACAAATCGGATGTTCTCAGAAAAAAGACTTCTTTCATGGAAGTCCCATTTGTTTTTTTATTGGTACAGAAAGGAAGACAATAAAATTTGGTTGCTGTGGTTGTAGCTAGACGATTTTTTTTTGGAGAATTGGAGCTCTGTCGAACATCTACAATGAACATAACGATGCAGTAGAAAGAGGCTAGCGACATCTTTTCTGTGTGAAAGAAGCTGTAGGGAAGGGAAGAGATAGTCCCTCACTTGATTTCGAAATCGATTTTCTACTCTATCAAGGCAAGAAAGTGTTCCAAGCGGTATCTCCTCATATATGGGAGCAGTACTTCATCTAAGTGCGTATCTGATCTTATACAGCTAGGGGATTGCCTCAGGAGTGAGGTACTTTTTTCTAGCAATAGAATGATCCAACCATTTTTCCAGCGACTTTAGTAACATATTTGATGTAGGTCTTCCATTTCAGGTCTGGAGTGAAAGTCAGTCATAGGAGCTTGTCAAAATAGGAGGTTTCATAAAGGATAGAGTCATTTGTTTCAACTGGGATAAACTGAGGATCCGAGCCTTGCGAGTGAAAGGAGAGGAGCTTTTGTAAAGGCGTTAAAAGTAACCCATCGCCGCAATGTTGCATTTTTGTGCCTGTTTTACAAGTACTTCAATGGATTGTGCTCTGATGAACTTGCTGCTCTAGTGGCAACACGACGTAAATTCACTAGACCAACCCGACAATCTGCAAAATCCCATCCATATACTGTGGAGGTCCCCAGATGCCGAAGAGCTTTCTACTCCAAAAGCTTCTTTCCTCGTGCTGCTGGACTTTGGACCTCCTTCCCTGACGTTACTGACATGCAGAAATTTAAAACTAATGTAAACAGACATCTCGCTGCGCAGCTCCTAATTTAGGTTGAACCCCCTCCCCTCCTAAACCTTCATCCTTTTTCCCCAGTAGCCCCTTACGTCTACAGTGGCGGCCTGCCTTGTTTGGGGTGAACTATGATAAATAAATAAAAAAAATTAAACTAGTCACTTTTCCCCAATTGTATGACGTACTCCCAGTCAGAGGAGAGAGAGAGAGAAAGAGAGAGAGTCTGAAAGATCTTAATCATCAGTGCTCTTCGAAGTGCTACCATAGATAGTTGTGTCGTCTGCCTAGATGTCAACGACCGATTTCAGAATACGAATTAAAAAGATCATTTATGAAAATCCAGAAATTAAAATTGGTCCTTGATGCACGCCGCCATTGATGCAGTTATCTTCAAACCACAAAAACTACTTTTATCGACTTATCGGCGAGAAAGGGTTTTATGTTTAGAAGACGTTTTCAGTGACTGTTAGTTGAAAGAAGATAATTTTAGGAAACTCATTTAAGAAAGCGGATCCCTCCTTTCATTCGCTACTATCAACTTCGCCTCCTTTTAGTGTTAATATTAATAGCATCGTTTTGCTAATTCCGTTGTTGGGAATAAACAGGTCGCCATTGTCTTAGCGGTTCTCAAATTAGAGTTAATAGAGTAATTCTGATCCAAAATAGTTTGGCTGTTTTTTTTTGTTTTATTATTCTAATTTTTTTTTAAAACGTGGAATTTAGTATGATTGTTCGTATTGCTATTTTAGGTCCGTTGCTTCCGTTTTAAATAACTCTTTCCTCGCTAAACGCGCAGATTAAATGGACGTATCTAATTTTAGATACGACTAGGCATACCTGTAAGAAGGCTCGGTCCGTCGATCCGTCTGTCACACATGTTTGAAATAGCACCTTCGTCGGTGTACAACTCTTCAGTTTGAAATATAACTTGCAGTTGCGTCCACGTATCTTTATAAGAAGCGCTGTCCGTCAGTTTAGCGATCTGCCACGCTTTCACTTGAAACGCAATTTCATCGCAAAACGCCCATATCAAATAGGCGCATCTATATGTATAGTGGTTTGGTATCTGCCTTTCTGAAGCCGCAACTATACTATTACTTCTATCAGTGAACTATTTTGCTTCTTGCTTTATTATACATGCGTCTTGTTGTATGTGTTTACTGTTATACGGCATGTTAATTATTTCCCGGTTATTTAATTCGGTAATGCAATAACTATTTTAAACAGTTTATTGAACACAAGTTGCTTTTTTTGTTAACCATAGCCGAAGAGGTGCTGTCTATTGTTTCACCAATAGTATCACAGTGTAAACGAATACAAAAAAGATTTTAACTTAATATAAGATTGTCTATCTTAATTGAGATTATCTCCCTTGACTAAGAACTCTCCAGTATACACATAATAATAAATGGTTAGGAGGATGTTTTAGTTTGCTTTAAGTATTGCGAATAGTTTTTTTTTAGATAGTTCATCCCAAACAAGGCAATTTGCCACTGTAGACGTAAGGAGCTACTGAGAATTAGGGTGAAAGTTTAGGGGATCATCCTAAATTGGGAGCTGTGCAGCTAGATCTTTGTTCACATAAGTTTTAAATGTCTGCATGTCGGTAAAGTCGGGGAGACAGGGAGAAGGGAGGGGGTTATAAAGGCCGGAAGCTTGAGGAAAGAAGCTATTGGAGTAGAAGGCGCTCCAACATCTGGGGACCTCCACAGTGAATGGATGGGACTTAGCTGATTGTCGGGTTGGTCTAGTGTATTTACGTTGAGGGGGCACCAGAGCAGCAAGTTCATCGGAGCACAATCCATTGGAATACTTGTAAAACAGGCACAAGGATGCCACATTGCGGCGATGGGACAAGTAGATTCTACTATTCTTTTGCTAATGTCAGATGAGGATCCTGGAACAACTGAGACAAAAACACAAAATCCTTGGAGGGTTTCTCAGCTGTTGTCTATTGAGATATTGTTGGATAATGGCCCTGTGAGGCCGGACGCATGTTGAGTGGACGTATGTGTAGGGGGTCGTTTGGTTTGGCTTGCGCGATTTAGTGCGGGTTAACCCGTACAGTCGAGTGCAAAATAAAACTGGTTCTCACATGTTGGAGCTCACAAACGTTGACAGGCCATCATTTTGATGAAATCTTTTAGGTCGGGGATTCAAGGGAGCCAGGCTGTGACGAATGCACTTGCGCATAAGGATTCTGTTACGTCATGGGTTATTGCGTGGGAAACTGAGTTTTGTGAGTCTGGTTTTTGGAAACAAGCTGAACAGACGTATTTTCTCCATGTAGTCCGCAAATGATTAGGGTAATTTATTTCCTAAAAAGAATACAGGCGTGATGAAGTTCCTTCTTCCCCCCTTTTTTAAAGTAGTAAATTGATCTCTTCCTCAACGTTGGTGAAACATCTCCAAGAGCGACAGAAAACTGACGCCTGAATAAAACTAATCAAAATTTACAAGATTGTTCGCCTCCTGAATCGTGTTATGAAGGTTTTTGTTGCGCACACAGCAGACGGCGATGTTCACGGCAGTACAGAAACGAAGAAAGAACTCAACCACTAGACGACATCGAGACGACACCCCTCCACGACGAAGAAGAAAAGGTACGAGTAATTAAAGGACTATGTAAAAATATTATCTCTAGAAGATGACAAGATTTTGCATTGACCTGGGTTCACTTTCATCCCCGATTGTTCGCAAGAGGATTCATGCTCAGAAGTGGGGAGCTTCAACTTTTGGAAGACCTCATTTTCCATCTTCATGCACATCTGAGTATCTCTCCTTTCCCTTTTCTGGCACTTCCTTCACTTTTTTTAGTAATTTTATCCCATTTTTTTCCAAAATATTCTCCACTTTCCCCTCGTATCGAATCATCCTTTCTTTTCCTCTCTTACCAGCTGACTCCCACCCCTTCATTCTCAATCGCTTTGTTCATTATTGCCGTTCAAAGTAATCTCATACCTAATATTCGTATAATGGATCTGTTTCCGCAGTAATTGAAGAAATACACACGAGAGATGTTTGAAGATCTTTCAATTAACAACACGTGCGAGATTTCCACGAACTCATCAAGTAAAGATTTCATATTTACATTGAAATATAACCATTTTGATATATGAAGTAAACTATGGTTATTCGTGTGTGTATCATATACGTTGTATCGTAAAATAACAGTGACTTCTTAATAGAATGAACACTATGTAAAATAATCACTACAACTATTGATTCATTCAACTTTCATTTCAATTATTCAGACTACTGTTCTCATCTTGTTCTACTCTAATCACAACGTTTCGGCCGCTGTAACCCTTGGCCTTCTTCGGATGTATCTTTTCGAACTCGGGAATCTGGGCGGAATTTCGAACGGAACCCTTTATTTAATCTACGGTGGACTCATGCTCTTGTTCCGTCAGCCATGACTGGGAGAAGTAATTCGCAATTCTTCGTATCGCCATAACCCGTACCCTAATCCCTAATCATGGTCAACATAGAACTAACCCTAACTCTAACCCCTAATCAAGGTCAACGTATAACTAACCCTAACCCCTAATCAGAGTCGACGTAGAACTAAACCTAACTCTAACCCCTTATCAGGATCAACGTAAAACTAAGCCTAACCGTAACCCATACCGTAACCCCTAATCAGGGTCAACGTAGAACTAACCCTAACCTTAATCAGGATCAACGTAAAACTAAGCCTAACCTTAACCCATACCCTAACCCCTAATCAGGGTCAACGTAGAACTCACCTAAACCTAAAACCTTACCCCTAATCAGGGTCAACGTAGAACTAAACCTAACCTTAACCCTAACCCCTAATCAGGGTCAACGTAGAAGTGGAAATAATGACAATTAAGGAGGTGAATCCACACTTACAAAGCTTCACGAATTTAAGCTGTACCATCGGAGGTAGGGTCCTGTTTTACCCAGAACCCCTTATAAGTTTGTGAAACTTTGAGTTCAGAGAAAATTAGAAAGAATGTCTGTCCGAAATGTGAATTTTTTTTTCTTGGTTGTATGTATATTGGTAAGCAAAGAATGGATAATTAGCGTCTCTGTCAGGAAGTTTGGCGAAGAGAAAAGTGTTCGAACAAAAGATTCTTTCGGCGGAAATCGTTCGGGAATAAACGTAACATTTCTAGAAGGCACTGAAAATAGAAATGCGATTCCGCTCGGAACGATTCGGAATTGCATAAGAGACATGGGATTCCGTTCTCGAGAAAGGATGTCTCCTATGGATTCGCTACTGTGGACAGGAAGTTAATGAAGAAACGGAGAATGACGATGTTGATTTCTGCTGCTGCTGCTGCTGCTGCTGCTGCTGCTGCTGATGATGATGATGATGATGATGATGATGATGATGATGGTTTTTGCGCTTTTTTTGTAGATACGCCCTTGCGTCTGTCCCTCAGTCGTTCTGTGACGCTCTAGTTTTAAATAGCATTGCAATCGTTAAATGCACCGACTTAATGAAATCTACATAGTTTAGATGCACCCAAGCATCTCTATACGAGGCGCTGTCCGAAAAGAAAAGCGCAAACTCACACGTGGGGAAAAAACTGTGAGTTTTCTCTTTTCTTTCTTTTTTCTTTTTTTTTCACCAACAATAACCCACTGTGTGGTGTAGGTTAGTTTGTTTTTTTTTCAAAACATTTCAATTTAAGAACTTTTCGTCTTTGTGGATTTTTCTGGTGATTTTGTAGCATTGTAGAGACGATATTGATATAAAAATATTGTTTGGCTCACCTCAAAAGAAACGTACCGTAAATATACATCTAACAAAAATGTTACGTTTTTTGGAAATTTGAAAAAAATAAAAATAAAAAAATAAAAATAATAATAAAATATGGTTATTGGAATATAAAATGAACCTGAATTACTTATATATATATATGCTCTGTTGTTACTGATTGACAATCATCGAGCTGAATCTTTTAAAGAGATTGCTAATTAAAAGGGCCTTTTGGCTAAGATCAAAGTGTCGTATCTGTTCCGATGTATACTGCACCCCATAGACTGGTATCGTCTTGGCCTTCGGGGCTTGATTCCGCCGGTCTGTGGGTTTGTTCTGTGTAGTTCTAGGAGGTCCACCCTCCCAGGCTTTGCCTCCCCTCTTTAGGAAGGAGTAAGTTTAGTGCTTACTGCCTGAGGCGCCCCTACCGGGGAATGCCGACGGGGCTGCCCAGGCAATGTTTAATGGCCACTGTGCTCACCTTCTCGGGCGCTGGCATTTCAAGTCCCACTTTCTCGACCCGACATTGGGTCACATCTTACCTTGTGGGAGTAAGATAAACCTGGCCTTGTGCCTAACCTCCTGGGGAGGTAAATAAATAGTATATGGTAATACATATATTGCCATATATATATATATATATATATATATATATATATATATATATATATATATATATATATATATATATATATATATTTATATATATATATATACGTTTTTCTCTGAGTACAAGAAACATAGTTTATTAATAATTAATAATAATTTATTGTTGTTTGTTTTCTTTCTTTTCCTTCGTCTTTAATTAAATACGAAAACACTTAATGATTTCCATATATTTGCATGCACTGAATATTGCCTGCGCTCTCAGAATGACATTCTCCTCATAATTGACGCCATCATGATGATCCCAATCTCGGTCAAATTCTAGGTGGATCATTATCTAACGATTAAATATCAGATTCGAATCAGTTCAAAACTATAGAAATCTCCGTCCGTCAATCAGTCACTGGGTCTGTCACGTCTTTGGTTTGGAATAACATTTGCTTATATCTCTCTACATAGAACGTAAGGTAGATGTATATATATTTGTATGCACAACATTCACTCCTAAACTAATTAACTGATTATTATGAATGTTTTAACTATTCTGCTAGGCGTAACGAGTCGCAATGTAGGTTATATTTAGTTTAATCTTGTTTCATGTAAAGCGGGTAGAACGGCGGGTAGAATCTCTTCGTGCAAATTAAGATACCTCCGATTTTTGTGAAATTTTAACAATAGGTATTTAACATCAATTCAGTAATATTCTCTAAGTTTCAGATTCTTTTGGGATATTTAAGGGGTTTAGGGAACATAATATGGACCCAACAAGCTATCTTAAAATTTAAATATTTCAGACTTGCATTCAATTTTATTTTATTTATTATTTCAATTCTTTTTCAGCTTAAAACTAAAATTTGAGATATTTTTTTAAGATCAAAACCATGTAATGGATTTTTTATCTAAATTGGAAAAAGGAATCTAGACATAAACTTTAGTAGTTGTATATCTTGATTTTAATCTTCTTTCGCGAACTTAATTTCTAGTTTGATACAAAAAATGACTACTTTTCATTGGTGTCGAAAACATCTCTACAAAATCTTTTCCCGTTCGTCAGTTTTTCATGCAATACGATTTCCGTCGATCGGCTACGTTGACGTTTGAAAAACAATTTCAAGTATGTACACGTATCTCTTGGTCAAGTTGGCGTTGTGTTGAATATACATCAGTGAATTACCTTTCTGGTTGCACTGACAGTAGAATAAACTATATATTCCATCCACGTAGCTACAACAAGACTAAGATGATACTTGTATAAGCAAAATAATAACATATGTTACCTACATAACAAAAACAAGGATACCAACTGTATGAGCGGAAAAATCACGCCAAAAAGAAACGAAACGAATGGAACGAGATAGATCTGTTTTAGAAACGAAACTAGATACATCCGATTGATAAATGAACTATATGCCGTTCGGGTGTATCATTTTCTTAATCGGTTGTTTCGAATTCAAGCATGTTTTCAGATGTGTCACTATGTTACATAGACCGACGGTCGTCATCGAATTCACTCTATACAAATATTTACTTATTTAACTAATTTCATCCTTTGTATCGTAATCATCTTAACACCGTACTTGTATTCTGTCAGGCGTCGTCATTCGTACGTATGAGTTGTTCCTGCGAGAATTGAAATCAAGTTCGTTAGCTGCAACCTAAAGCAACAGCACGATCTTAGAAGATGAATGATATATTAGACCATTGATCGTCCAGTAGACTTAAAGGTCAAGAGAGAAAGAGGAAGAGAGCTGCAGTCAATTGTTTAGCTGTAACCCCATTGCTTGATATGTTCGTTACATTAACAACGTATTTAATACGCTTTGTATCAAGTGTGGCTTCCACAAAGACTTCTAATTATTTAATGCTCTGTTAGACTATCTAAAACGTTTGTCCTCCGTTCAGCTGCTTTATCCAAACCACAAGAACTTCGCCCCTTATCATAGCTGTCATTATTCTGACGTCATATCCGACTAAATATTATGTACTTCCTTTTTCACGTGTGTTTGAAAAGTCAAACCTTTGAACCCATTTTTGACACCTTTTTGGAAATATTTCCTGTTTTCAACCTAACGTCAGATTTATGAAAGCAAATATATTTTCGCTTAAATTTATACTAGCAAACGTGAGAAAAAAATGTGTAACAAATATAGCTTTTTAATGTTGGTGACAGTTAAAAACGGGGTGGAATGATGTGGACTAGAATGGCAAGAAGAAAAGCGAAAATTATGCCGGTGTTTACCAAAAAATAATTTATTTTGTAACTATATCTTGAAGTTCTTGACGTTCTGGCTACTTCTTGGTGTGCGCGAAAAGTGACTCCCTAGAATAGATAATATTCATGAATTTTACCATTTGTTGACTGTTTTAATTTGAAACATTTAATAAACAACCCCTGATCCGTTGGGCCAACGTTGGTACATTGAACGTTAATGTATAAATCTGTTTGTGAAATGAAATAAATTTCTAAAATAAGTGATATATCAAAATTAAGTCAGTCAAATTTTCTAAAGTAAACCTAAGTAGCAATGCAGCTGCCAAATCTATATTTTATTATCACTAACCAGAGAGTTTTAATAATTATCACTCTGTCAAAAAACTTTAATAATAAATTATTATTATTAATAATAATAATAATAATAATAATAATAATAATACCCCCTCCCCAATAAATTACACCGACCTCAACTGACACGACACAAAAATGAACCAACGAACAGAAATAGCAAGAAACACTATCAGCTCCCCGCCCCCCCCAAAAAAAAATGGTACCAGCCTAGGTTGACACCACACAAAATATTTGCATAGGGTCAAGGAGGATGAGAAGACCGAGGAGGGACAGCACAAACCAGACCTCCACTGGAAGTGCAGAGAGTGCTGGAACCTTGGTGAGGCTTATTGCCACCCAAATCCCAGAGAAGACCAATGGTCCTTACCAGCGAGAAATCAATGGTAAACGGTTGTTGCGATACTGCAAAGTTATTTGCGGTGGCTATCGAAAATAAGTGGAGAATACTGGAAATCTGGGGAGACTTGTTGTCACTCAGACTCCAGGGAATACCACCGGTTGTCGGTGAGTAATCACTGATGACCTGTGTGAGAACTCCTAGTGAGTACAACATAATAATACAACAGCAGCAACAACAACAACAACAATTTCCACTACCATTAGTTACTATTATTACTTTAGGTCGTTAAGCATTAAATAACAATTTAAAAAATACGCTTTTCAATGTTACAATTGAATAAATTCTTTTCTTTTTTCTCATTTCCATTATTCCAATGTCGCATCAGAAATAGTACGCACAATCCTTTTTTCACTTTTCATTGTGGTAGGCATTCTGTCAGAACTTGCCCATTGTCTCTGAAGAAAACCCAACAACACGTGTAACTTTTAAGATTAATTCACTTTCTTAACTTCAAATGAAAAATAGTTATTTAATAGACTTCAGCGATGCTTAACCAGAAGTGCGGTTGATATTGTGCAACTCGTGTTTTAATATGAACTCTTTTTTTATCAGGGACCCTTTCGGGTAGTACTTATTGTCTCGCTGCTCTCTCTCTCTCTCTCTCTCTCTCTCTCTCTCTCTCTCTCTCTCTTTCTTTCTCTCTCTTGAGCCACTCGAACTAACTAAGTCAATTTTATTTAGACCTTTATCAAAAGACTTTCTCTATGATGATAAGAATGGGGGGTAAAGAAGAAGAAGAAGAAGAAGAAGAAGAAGAAGAAGAAGAAGAAGAAGAAGAAGAAGAAGGAGGAGGAGGAGGAGGAGGAGGAGGGGGGGGAAGAAAAAAAAAGGATTGACGAAGAAAAAGAAGTGGAGACGAAGAAGAATAGGAAGAGAAAAAAAAGAGATGATGATGATGATGATGATGATGATGATGATGATGATGATGATGATGATGATGATGATGATGAAAAAGAAAAATGTGGAGGAGGAAGAGAAAAAAAGAAGAAAAAATAGAAAGAGAAGACAGAGAAAATAAAGAAGAGAAGAAAAGCCAGAAAAAAGAAGAAAAAGAAGTAGAAGATTAAGTAGAATAGGTAGATGAAGAAAAAGACGAAGAAGACGAAAGAGGATGAGGAGGAAAAAAAGGAGAAGGAGTGACGAAGAAAAAGAAGTGGAGACGATGAAGAATATTAAGAGACGGTGAACAGGAAAAACGAGATGATGATGATGATGATGATGATGATGATGATGATGATGATGATGATGATGATGATGATGATGATGAAAGTGGAGGAGAGAGAGAAGAAAAAAGAAAAAATAGAAGAAGAAGAAGAAGAAGAAGAAGAAGAAGAAGAAGAAGAAGAAGAAGAAGAAGAAGAAGAAGAAGGGAACATCACCACCGTTTACTTCGTCCTCATCGGGGTTCATTTCTTTCGGGTGAGAAGTTTCGCTCGAACTCTGTACGTAATCACGGCGTCCGTATTCAGGTCACGTGATGTGCACGAAAAACGTATTCATTGTCACTAAACTTTTTTTTCGGGTCACTTCGGGTGGATAATGAAATGCATGACCGCAGGAGCGTCCAAATTACCTCCACATACATACGCACACAGTTGAGCGTGACACTTATGCATAAAGATGTTGAAAATTACCTGAATGGAGAATTCATGTAGGGGGAAGAGAGAATAAAGGTCCTCGCACAGTGCAATTGGTGAACACGGGTCGAGACACTGACGGTCAAAGATCTTTGTTGTGTTCAGAATATATTTAGCCATGTTTTAGTTTTCATTTTCTTGGGATTCATAATCCTTATATTTTGCACCTGCGGTTAAAATCACATTTGGATGCATCCGTGCACACAGATCGATATTTGGATCGGTCAGAAGAATGCATATTAAACTATAGAAGAATAAATATATGTAAGAACGTGCTATAGTTTGCTTGAAGCATTGTGGCTCTTATAGAAATAAATATATAGTTTGAAACTTTAAAAATTCGAAATACATCCAACATTTAAAGTCATCTTGTGAGATTTAAAAAGTTGGACCTAAATAGCATTTAAGTTGACATATCAAACTTTTATGACGTACTACGCTACGGTTTATTTTTTTATTATTTTATCCATCCCAGGCAGCTGGTAATATGGAGATATTTTTTATTTATTACAGAAACATCAAAATCAGCTGAGGGAATAAATCATATTGTTATTGAATACTAATAAAACGTTGTCTCCGTTACAATCAAAATTGTATTTTCTTTTTTCTCTTCTACAATTGAGTCACCACTTATTAATGTCAATAACCACTTGTGTAACAGCAAGCAATTTGGGGCAAAAAAATCTCGGAAGACGGGTAGTACCGGCGAATTATTTATTATGCGCCCACGTGGCCAACGCTGAATATAACACCTTTTTTTCTTGCCGTAAAACTGTAAATACAGGAAATAAATCAGTCTTACAAACACGTTCTCAGAAACAAAGAAAATTGGAAGAAAGCGAAAACTTAAATCGGTTCAGAGAACTCTGTGTTGCTTACCTCTATTTTACCAAGCTACTTGTCCCAGAATGACCAACGTCTAACGCAAGCTCATCGGACGTCCGAATCCCATGCTGGCTGATTTGAAAAAGACCGCTTCTGAGCAAGCAGGCGGTGTTGAGGCAAGACAGTTCCCCGTGCGCATGTCTTCCGGAAGAGGACGGTGCTGAAGACAAAATGTCTCCTTCCTGAATTTTGACCGGCTAACATAGAAAACTCTTGCATTCACAACTTGTATGTCTTCTTCATTATTGCTTTTCCATTTCAATTATTTTTCCAATATTTCACAAATAAGAACAAATAAATTGACTTTAGAACTGATTAAAATGCGATCATTAAACCTACACGTTCAGCTATTTAATACTTCTTACAGAAACGTTGCAAGACTCTACTCCATATTTATTTTTTAAAATTAGTTTTACTATTATTTATCTTAAACAATGCACATTGTAACTGAGATGTAAGGAGCTACTTTGAATTAGAGGCCTTATCCATAAGAGGCATCGTAAGTGGGGAGTTGTGCAGCGAGATGTTTGTTCACATTGCATTTAATTTTGTTCATGTTAGTATAGTAAAGAGTAAAAAGAGCAGGGAGGGAATTCCATAGGCTAACAGTTCGAAGAAATAAGCTATTAAAGTATAACGTCTTTCGGTATCTGGGAATCTCTACAGTTAAGGGTGGGATTAAGCTGATTGTCGTATTGGTCGGGTTTATATACGCCTAGGGGGCATCAGAGCAGCAAGCTCGTCGGAGCACATTCTATCGAAGTCCTTGAAAAAAAAAAGACAAGAATTCAACATTACGGCGATGGGACAGGGGCTGGAGATTAGTAGAAGTGTGGTATCTATTAGTTTAGAGACTCTTTTTTGGACCCTGTTTAAGAGGGAGATGTTAGTGGTTGGTGCACCAGCCAGATATGATAACAATTGCAGGTGTGAGAAGTGTTCTAGCCTGGTAAAGGGAGCCTACCTTCTTTGCAGCAGACTTTTCAGCATCTTCTATGTACTTATAACACTTCATGTTGGCCGGGGTATTTGAACGTTGCACTATTCTTGCAGCAGTCTTGGCAATTTCCATAAAAGATTTATTGTTAAAATTTCAAAAAATCAGAGGTATTCACGAATAATTTCCACCCCGTCTTTGCCCGCTTTGCATGAAATTAAATCAAACCAAATGTAGCCCACATTACCCATCCTTAACTGTATAAAAGGTAGAGCCTCATAAATACACATTATATAATTTCAATTTGTTTACACAATGATAGAACATTTTAAAAATTATTATATATATATATATATATATAAAGTGGTGAACTAAAATCGAACTTTTGGGAAAGGTAAAACCTATTGTGAAAAGTATACAGCTCAATATCCAGGATAGAGCAGATAGATATGTAGAAGGATGAAAAGGAATTAGAAAAACAAAAGTCAAATCGTATTTTTATTCAGTTGCTCAGAGCAAAGTATATTCTGCAAAAAGGCAATTTATTCAAGTGAAATTTTTCCTTAAGCCAGGCTTTTCAAAGATCAAAATCTTATCAAAATCTTTGACACCGGACTTTTTTGCAATCGGACATTTGCTTGCATTCGGGCAGAGTTTTGCCTTGTGTTTTTTCCCTACAATTTTTATTTTACTTTTTCAAATTTTAAATCTTGGCCTTTGCCAACTTATCTATCCCAGCGATTTCCTCTGATGATAAGATTTCAATCTTTGAAAAGCCTGGCTTAAGGAAAAATTTAACTGGAATAAATTTCCTTTTTGCGGAATATACCTTGCTCTGAAAAACTAAATATAAATACGATTTGACTTTTGCTTTTCTAATTCCTTTTCATCCTTCTATATATATATATATATATATATATATATCAGCCGAATTCGAAAAAATCTAAAGTAATTCATCATTTTCAAGAACTACCCGTCTGTGGAACACAATACCTCGGTGCTGCTTCCCTATTGACTACCACATGGTCGTTTTCAAGTCCAATGTTAACAAGTTCTTGTTGAGTCCTCCTCGGATTCTGCCCAGTTTCCACCATTGTGTTACCAATCCACACAGTGTTGTCTCATAGTCCACTTGACGAACGCATTAACCCTTATCCTCGAGTGGCCTTTGGGCATTGATAAGCATTTAAAACGTGTAATCTTATTTATTACTAGCAGCCCCTGTGTCCCGGCGTTGCCCGGGGAAAGTATGAAATGTTTATTATAATTAAAATGAAAGCAATAGTAAAGTATTTTTTAAAAATCAGAAAAGAAACCATTTCACTAAAAGTGATTAAAATAGGATTTAACATGGACCCGTGTCCCACCGTTGTTATGTTTGTTTTTTGTGTAGTTTAGGAGTTAATCCTGCACATTGATGCCCGTATATTTAAACATATACACATACCTAATTTCATATAAATAGATATATGTATAATTATGTTTCGCTTTGTAACTTGTAGTTTTTTAATATATGAGGTCCACTTACGTTCCCTGGCATTGTCTGATACCCCTGCTAGGCTGATATAAAAGTAAATAAAAAAAGGTGGTGAAAAGAGTCATCCAAGAAATTTAAAAATTACCCAGTATTTAGGATGAAGCGTTTGTGAAGCAAACATTACATTTCATTCTGTTGACCGTACGTGCAACACGTAAACGCAGTTCAATTCATTTTTGTTTCCGTTCTTCTTAGTGTGTAATATTTCTCATTTCACAACTGATTAAACAGAATCGTTTTGCCTCAGCGGGATTTTTCGGCGCCGTGTTTATTTTTTTCATCAATAATAATATCTAATGCTTAATAAAACCTGATTTTGTTTTCCTGCTTCGCTTATCGATCGCAGAATCACGCCGCTTTCTGATAATTAATTTCGTATTCGCAGAAGATTTTCAGATGCTTTGAAATCGCGACCGGTGACATGTGCATGAATTTGGAGCACAGGACCGCTTTCATAATTCGAGGTGGAATTAAAAGTCGAAAAAAGAAAAATATTACGATGAAAAAAATGAAGAGAAGATTCTCTCTTTATCTACTACGAATTTCGTGAAGTGAGAAAATGAGTTTTGTCTATTAAACCGTGTTGGGGGGGGGGGGTATTCGGATTTGAGGAGCGGAATATCGACATATTAAATGGTTGGAATTGTAAGGCAACATTCTGAAAAATCAAAGGAGGCGCGAGAGCGCTCTATCCCTTAATAGACTACACGAATGGCCTATGCTGGAAATCTCATTTCTTTGATCAATCATGACTCAAAAACCAATAAACCAAATTAGTTAAAACTTTGCACAAAATTTTTATTTGATAGGTTCTATAAGTGTGTAGAATTTCAGCATCATTAGTCAAGGCAACCCAGAGATCCAGAAAGTTCAATCATGAAATCATGTTATCTGTGTGTACGTACGTACCTACGTACGTATGTGCCAACCTGTATCTCATCAACCATTTGATGGATTCAGCTGATTTTTGGCAGCGATAGAGGTTCTAGGGTCTAGTTGATGGCATTTTAATTTCAGTTTACCATATACCTTAGTTGTCCAAAAAATTCAAAAAAACACTTTAAAATGACCAGTATTCATACACTTTATTCTATATCTTATCGACCATTTGATGGATTCAGCTGATTTTTGACAAAGATAGAGGTTCTAGTGTCTAGTTGATGGTATTTTAATTTCAGTTTACCATATACCTTGATTAGTCAAACTACCAACTCTGTCAGTTATGTGAAGGCATTGTATTGAGGCATAGCCTTTACAAAAGTAGTGACATTCCATGATAAATGCCAGTATACTGAAATCATATGCCCTTAATATGGTTAAGATGAAAATTCATATACACTAAATGTACAAAAGCACGGAAATTCCCAAATTTTTACACTTTTATTGTCATTAAGGGTATGCGAGCACAACAGGGCTATGTATTTTACTTGTAGGAATTTTTCTTCAGCGCACCTCACACACTTCATCTACTCATGCATAGAGATTTATACTGTAGTGATGTGATAATGAAATGGTTTGGTTGATATGTAGTCATACCATTAATGACAATAAAAGTGTAAAAATTTGGGAATTTCCTTGCTTTTGTACATTTAGTGTATATGAATTTTCATCTTAACCCTAGTAAGGGCCTATGATTTCAGTATACTGGCATTTATCATGGAATATATATATATATATATATATATATATATATATATATATTAATTTTTGTACTAAAGAAATTCAGAACAACTTCGGTACCATCGGTTTCAAATGAAACCAAAGGGGATATATAAAGGCCTCTTTATCGGACTCTCTTCACACTCTGTTTATGTCTAACATCATCAAATGAATATGGTCGAACCCATCGACCGAAATAACTTGGTCCAGCTGTAATTGTGTGTTTGTGTCCTTATTTCTGGTCAAATGTTGCCTTGCTTATCGACATTTTCAGAAACTATTTTTCCATTTTGTTTTAAATGTACTTCTTCATATATATATATATATATATATATATATATATATATATATATATATATATATATATATATATATATACGCTGATTTTTTGTTATTGTTTTTGTCTTTGGCGATACTGACCGGTGTTTTTATCGGTGCGTCTTTTTTATTATTCTTCGCTACCCCGAGCGGTTTGTTTATTTATTTAAAAATATGCAGAGGGCCGAATCTTATTCGCCCTTAATCGGACAAGTCATCAATTTTTTATACATAGATTTTTTTTAATTAATTAATTGTTTGTGCACGCAAGAATTAATTTAAAATTAATTATACAAAAAATCTGTATACAATAACTTGGTTTATAAATTAATTGATTAATATATATATATATATATATATATATATATATATATATATATATATATATATATATATATATAAGTTCCTTTTATATTCCAATAACCATGTTTTGGGGGTTTTTTTCTCATTTTCAAAAAACATAACATTCCTGTGAGATTAATATTCACGACTCGTTTCTCTGGAGGTTAGCTAACCAACATTAAGATATCAATATCGGCTCTGCTACACCTCAAAATCATCAGAAAAATCCACAAGGAAGAAAAGTTCTCAAGTTGAAAAATCTTGAAATATATATATATATATATATATATATATATATATATATATATATATATATATATATATATATACAGAAATGTAACAAAATGTTGGTCGGCCCTTGCTGAGGTACAAAGATAAATTGAAAGATGCGTTGACGGCAATTGGAGTACCCCCAAAAAACTTTGAAGACTGTACAAAAGACAGGAAGACATGGCGAGCAGCTTGTTGCATTGGACTGGAAAGATTCAACGAGACCTGTGTGGATAATATGAGAACTGCCAGAGTGAGGCGAAAAGCTAGAGAGAGTGCTCCACACTTGGCATCCGATTACTCACACGCTTGCACTGTCTGCGGCTTTCTTTGCAGGTCTCTTGCCGGACTCAGGTGTCATGAACGATCTAGACACAAATGAAAGCTGTTGGAACCTCATACGTCGCAATCGACGGGAGAGTCCATCATATATATATATATATATATATATATATATATATATATATATATATATATATATATATAATTGCATGAAAAATATTATAGTCTTACGTCAATCATCCAACGTTTCGATGCTATAGCATCTTGTCAATATATATATATATATATATATATATATATATATATATATATAGAGAGAGAGAGAGAGAGAGAGAGAGAGCGAGAGAGAGAGAGAGAGAAATGCAAGTAAGCACGTGTTAAAATAAGGTCACTCATTATATTAACACAACAAAAAACAGGGATAGACAACCCTATAGAAAACAGAACAATAGAATAGGAAATATGAAGAAAATCAACCGAACCTTTGTTTGTGAGAAGCCCAACGATTCGCTAAGAGAACAAGAAATAATCTGATTGGTTAACTAGCTAGACGCGTATATAAAAACACCCAGCAAAACTAACTACATGCATTTTAGCCTGACTATTCTCTACGGGGATGAAACGCGGAAGCTTTGGTTTAGCTTAATTACAATAAATACATTTTCATAACTTACTAGCTAGCCTTACCCACGTATTGAGCACTGTTGAAGTAAATACTTAAAATTGATACATAAAATACTATATCTCCTTATAACATTTAATGTGGATACATAAAATAATATATATATAGATATATATATATATATATATATATATATATATAGAGAGAGAGAGAGAGAGAGAGAGAGAGAGAGAGAGAGAGATGGGGAGAGAGGGGGAAGAGGAAGAGAGAGACAGACAGACAGACAGATAAAAAAAAACGAGAAGTTAGACAGAAGTAGAGATAAAGGGGGATGGATAGATATAAATAAATAGAAACAGAAGAGAAAGAGAGAAAGAGAAAGAGAAAGAAACAGAAGAGAAGAGAAAGAGAGAGAGAAAAGAGAGAAAAGTCGTTTTATTTTTCCTTTTGTCCAATATTTCATTCAGCCGCCAATTGTGGCCAGCGTCTTATTTTGAGGTCAGAGTTCAGTTCATCAAATATTTCATCAAATTCTATGAAGTGCCGAACCATTCAGGCCGATTTCGCCCAGACGTGATGTCGTTTCGGCCTCCGTGTTTTCATTAATTTATTGGAAATTGCCACGAGTAAAATATTAGCAGATGTTTGATTCAAAAAAGAGAAAAAAGGACTAAGTTTTCTCATTTAAATCATTTGGATGGACTTTGCCACACAGAATCTATCATAAGTATTTAGCAAGAATGGCGGATTACCCCTCCCCTTCCGCGGAGCGTGTGCTTCACAGTCGCATTGCCATGATAAAAGTGTATTATTATGTGTGTGGTGGCTGCCCCCAAAAGTTTTTCCACTTTGAAAATCTCGTTGCATTTATTTCCAGGTGATTCTTTACAATTACCCCGCTATCATGAAAATGTTTTATTATGTTCAGTACTCAAATGATCTTGGCCTTTTGGCTAAGATCAAAGTGTAGTATCTGTTCCGATGGATACTGCACCCCATAGACTGGTATTGTCTTGGCCTTCGGGGCTTGATTTACGCCGGTCTATGGGTCTGTCCTGTGCAGTTCTGGGAGGTCCACCCTCCCAGGCTTTGCCTCCCCTCTTTGGGGAGGAGTAAGTTTATTGCTTACTGCCTGAGGCGCCCTTATCGGGGAATTCCAACGGGGCTGCCCAGGCAATTTTTAATGGTCAGAGTGCTCACCTCTCGGGTGCTGGCTTTTCAAACCCCACTTTCTCGACCCGACCTTGGGTCACATCTTACTTGTGGGAGTAAGATAAAAACTGGCCTTGTGCCTAACTCCTGGAGAGGAGTAAATAAATACTCAAATGATCTAAACCACTTCGAATCTCCATTTATTAATTGCTATAACTTTATAATCACATATATAAGATAACAATAAAACAGATTAATAAGGGTCGGTATATATATATATATATATATATATATATATATATATATATATATATATATATATATATATATATATATATATATATATCGAGGCAGCATTTTTTCTTTAAGACACGTATTATTAAAAATAACCGCTAATTTTTGTCTGGTTATTTTAGTATTGATCCCTTCAATTTTCCGGATTAAAATCTTAATCTCGGAAGAAAATTGGCTGATGAAACTGCCGTAATGTACATGTTGGTCCAGAGTACTTTCTGCCCCGTCTGGGTCCATCGTCAGTGGAATAATGACAAACAGGTAAAGACCTGGAGTGAGATTTATAATTAATTATGGCGGGAACATTTAAATGTGAAACTATATTTATTAGGTATTATAAGCATTTAAGTATATTAGTACTAGTGTTAAAATTAATCTTGTTAATAGCAGGTTTTTTTGTTTTAATGAGTAAAGCTTCTAGTATGTGGAGTTTTTGTATATTAGTATTATGTTCTAAGATTTTAGTATTGTCTACGAGAAGTTTCCGGATTTGCGAGCGGGGACAGGAATGTTCATTAGTAAGGTGTCTAGAACATAATTCCCGACGGTCGGCGGGCGCGAACTCCGATCACAAATCGCCACTGATTCGCAGTCAAGAGTCTTACCCGTTGCCAGCAGAAATTAGCTTTGAAGTTAAGGGGAATTTAACTTTGTAAATGCCAAGTCGGTGGGTATTTACAGCAAGCAGCGAAGAGTGATCAACAACAAGAAGCCGTGTTGGTACTCGCAACGAAGCAAGTAGTACTGCTTGTTATTAAACTCATCAGTAATTAGTTAAGGGGGCTATATAATAATATTATATGAATAAATATTAATTATTTTTTACCTACAGACCTCGATGTTTAATGCTTACGCCATCTTCAGTGTAGGAAGTTAATTTCCGACGGTCGGCGGGCGCGAACTCCGATCACCAATCGCCACTGATTCGAATATATACTGGCTTATTGCATTCCAATGATCTAAAAATAACAAATAAATCAGTCCACAATTGTTATTATTTTAAAATTAACTAAATGAAACCCACTTAGTTAATTTTAAAATAAAAGTTTGAACCGATATTAAATATTTAAAACCTTTTAAAATACTACAAAGGAATTGAAATTTGGAGACAAATTTTCCGTACATTTTTTAAGCCTTGTCATTTGGCGAGAAAATAAATTTAGCTTACTTATATTCAAAGAGAGGTAAATATTGATACTAAACCTTAAATAGAATCCTTATTTAAATTTTGATTTAGAAAAACATTACATTATTTTGATTTTAGAAAATGTCTAAAGTGTAACGTTTAATTGTCTTGAGAATAAATTTAAATTAAGGGAATCCTTCTGAATTCGTCAGTAATGATTATGGATCAAATTCAATGCAAGTCTAGTATATTTGAATTTTATAAATGATTGTTTCAAATTCAATGCAATTCTAGTATATTTGAATTTTCTAAATGATTGTTTCAAATTCAATGCAATTCTAGTATATTTGAATTTTTAAAATGATTATCGATCAAATTCAATGCAATTCTAGTATATTTGAATTTTTTAAATGATTATGGATCAAATTTAATGCAATTCTAGTATATTTGAATTTTCTAAATGATAATGGATCAAATTCAATGCAATTCTAGTATATTTGAATTTTTTAAATGATTATGGATCAAATTCAATGCAATTCTAGTATATTTGAATTTTCTAAATGATTATGGATCAAATTCAATGCAATTCTAGTATATTTGAATTTTCTAAATGATTATGGATCAAATTCAATGCAATTCTAGTATATTTGAATTTTCTAAATGAGTCGCTGCGCTCATATTATGCCCCCAAAAATCCCTTTAAAATGCTCCAAAGAGACAGTAATGTCTTTTAATTTTAGATGCGTCCAATGGTCTCTATCTATCAGTCTGTCTGTCTGTCATTTTTTATATATATTCATGAGAAGAATACCAGTCCCATGGTAGGTAAAATTAATTCCGCGAACCGAACAGTTGTACATCACATTTATATCCCTTTACGAAGATTAAAAATCAAGATATTAAGCTACTAAACTTTACGTCCAAAAATCCTCATTACATAATTTTGATTCTAGAAAATCTTTAAAGCTTAAACTTAAGGGGTCTTAAGAAGAAATTGAAATGCAGGGGATCTTGCTTAATGTCTATGGATCAAATTTAATATAAATCAGAAATATTTGAGTTTTCAAAATGAGGGTGTGTCCATAGTATTCCCCCTAAAAACTTTTTTCAAATACAGAAATTTGGAGAATATTTATTAATTGATATATCTTACCTATTGTAAAGTTACACAAATATCGGAGGTACCTAAAGTTTTACGAAGGGCCTGCACCTCCGTATAAACCTCTTGCATAAAACTGAATTAAACTAGATATAACCTACATTGGGACGCATTACGCTTAGTAGATGTTTTCTAGAATTTATAACGATCAGTTAATTAGTTTAGACGTTAATCCTGTACGCAAAATTATATAAACATATAAACACTCTAACTTTATACAGATAGAAAAAATAATACATTTATTGTATTATTTTTCCCACTTTCTAATATCCTATGCTCTAACTGCTACTTACCACTGCCACCATTTACTTGTTTATCACATGTTAGCTTTCTTGCTCAAATCGGCCGCAGCTCTGAGCATGCTGGCAAAACATTTCTGTACTTGTATGATTTTTTCTTCTTCAGACAAATCATCCTGAGGAAGTCTTACACCAAAG
>OY744545.1:70405838-70498338 GCA_963556195.1 Sepiola atlantica
AACCGATCATCATGAATTTTCGAACACGGCTGCTCGATGTAAGGGGTCCAAATGTGGGCTTTATTCAGTTTTATTCAGTTTTATGCAAAGGGGATATAAAGATGGCGGAAGAACTTCGTACAAATTCAGATAAGTTCGATTTTTGTAAAATTTTATTAATACTTTAAGAAATCAATTAATAAATATTGCTCAATTTTCAGTTTATTTGGAATAAAAGCTTTTAGGGGCAATAATATGAGCACAACCCTTGAAAATTAAAATATTTCAGATTTGCATTTAATTTGATCGATAGTCAGTAGCCAGTAATTAAGCAAGATTCCCTGAATTTCAGTTTCTTCTTATGACCCTTTAAGCTTAAACGTTACATTATAGACATTCTATTGAATATATAATGATGTAATAGATTTTGGAAGAAAATCAGGGTAAGGTTTCTAAACATAAGGTTTAGTAGCATTGTACCTTGATTCTAATCTTTGTAGCGGGACATAAAAGTGATGCAAAAATATTAAGCTAAATGAAAACACATTAAGATCTTAAAGTTTTCAAGCAATGCTTGTGTATGAAACTTTTTTACGTGCGGAAAGGCTTTGAACGGAACTAATATCTCTAAGAGATTAAGGGTCTGACCCCCTACCAACAAAAAAAACAGTCTACATCATCGGCAACAACAATCGCCTCTTCTGCTAGATGTTTACTTTGACCAAGTCTGAAGGTGATATCGCTTCCTGTTTTTATAACTGTCCTCAAACACCAAACTCAGCTTTTCTATGCGGACGCAAATAGATAGGCACATACACACAAACAAATATTCGATTTTCGTACTCAAAGAGAATAGGTCTAGCTGACATACGGCTTTGACCGAAACATATCTGCAAATGTGTAGCCAGAAAAACTGTGTGTATAAATAAAATAGTTTTATACCCAAGAAACGGCTCTATTTATAATTAGGCACTTTTATATAAACACGGTAAGGATTCACCGGATTTTATCCCGTGGGCGTAAAATTACCTGTATTACAAATATAGACCTGGTGAATTCAAGAGAAACAATTTCTAAGGAAAGATGGAGAAAAACGAGGAAAATATGTAGGAACGACGACTGTCCAATGAGTATTAAATCCCTGGGGACACGTGTTGCAATATTTCAAAAAGCAATGGTTGGTATTATCAAAGATCTGCATTAATGACGTGACACGTCACCAGGGTTCCGTTTTGTCTTAGAGAACAAACCGTACCGATGCCAGCCAGTCTATTCATGTGAGGTCAAGTGATTCTTTGAATATAGAGGGAGAGAAAGATGGGAAGACTCGTCGGTCGACTCATAAGAATGTGGACGTTTGAATTCGGATCGCCGCGTGACCGTCATCAAACGGCGCATGTCTAAAGAAAACGCCGCTTTCAAAGCGAGGCTATTCTTTCAGAACGCCGCGATCGTCCTTCCTTATGTCGAAGTAACTTATCGCGGGCGCGATTTGCTTGTTTTCATTGATTGCGGCTTTTAGCGGCCATTCAAAAAGCGTCTGCAGACGACGGACATTTCATTTACATGACGTACAATACGCGAGGCTATAATCACGCTACGCGGATTCATATTAGTTGGCAGCGTGCCAATATTAGGAAACTTTAGAAAATAGAAAGTTTCGGAGTGACAAGCCGACTGCTGATTTGAATTCATAAGCCATACAAAGTCTTCACATCGGGATGGCTCACGAAACAATGATTACAATAAATAAGGAATGGGGACTTACATAGCGGTATTGCAATGTTAAGCTTAGAAATTGCTTATATATAAATACATATATACCAATATTAATTTTATGTAAATAATATTAAATTTGTTGGGATTTTTCCCGTTAAAATGAAAGACGAAGACTGTAGTCCGATGGAAGAAAATTTGGTGGCATAAAAACTGACTAGACAAGCACAGAGATAACAAACAACTTGGGTAAATGAAGAAAGGGCATTTATATAGATGAAAAAAGAGAAGAAAGAAATAGAATGTTGCTTGCAAAAGAAGTGCCTTTGCGGACTCACTGTAAATGCCAGTTGTCTTGTAACAAGATGCTGTGAAGAGTAGGTGGAAACATCAAGAGGGCTTCGCGCGTATTATATACGCTAAAAGAGCATAAGCCTGCTCTCACTTGACACGGCAGAGAAGAACGTTGGTGACGGCTGCGAGGCTGGAAGAGAAGAGACCGTTATTTTCAAAAATAGGCGCTCTCCTGTGTTTTCTGCGGAGATTGAAGCAGTGGTCTGTGATTGGCTGATTTTCATCCAATCACAGGGAACTGCGCTTAATAACAATTCCAATAAATTATCTTTACCTACATACGCCAGCGTTTCAAGCTTTCGCTCTCATCAGTGTAGAGATGATAATCTCAGACGGTCGCACGTTTCGAACCCCTGCCACAGAATCAACCAAGATTTCGCAAGCAAGCGTCATAACCATTAGGTCACGAAACATTACCACATTCAAGAAGAGAATTTAAAGTTCTAGTTATGCGAAGGGCGGCATATCTACAAAGACTGACTAAAGATTCTACGAACGTTGTCGGAATATGCCTTATAGCTACGTGTCAGTCTATTTTTAACTTCCCCGAACAGGGCTCAACTTTAATCTTATTAAAGGGGCTTATAACAATATTAATTTGAAGTAAATAATATTAAATTATTTTTACCTACATACGCCAGCGTTTCAAGATTTCGCTCTCATCAGTTTAGAGATGATAATCTCAGACGATCGCAAGAGCTGGCAACAATACTCTATGCATGGGTGAGTGATTGCCTTATATAGAAATAGGAGAACTTTTCTAAATTTAAATAGCTAGGCAACTAATCTAAGAAAAAACTTTGAAATAAATAACTTTTACATGTATTATTTACCGTCGAATTATTCGTCTTCTATTAGTAAGTAATTGACCACAATATAGAGCAATAGAATGGTGACCAATGGCTAGACATTGAAATTGGAATGTAATATTGGAAGGCATACAAACAAGCGTGGCAAAACTAATGAAGGCAGTAAATGGTTACAGCTATAGCAGGTAATGGAAAAATTAGGATTTACTGTCTCACTCGAATAAAGAATAAAAAGTGACTTCATTGCAAATAATTAAAATTAAGCTTTGAAAATATATAAAAAATATATTTAAAAAATGCATAAAAGTATAAAAACATCAAATATATTCGCCAAAAACACACTTTTTAAATATTAATTTATATATATATATATATATATATATATATATATATATATATATATATATATATATATATATGAGAAAGGAAGGATGAGGGTAATCCGACGTAATGGGAAATGAAAACGGAAAAACCAAAAGATGTTATTTTTTATGTATTCATCAACGTTTCGTCTTTATTTGTAAGATAATACTTTAAAGATATAAATAATATATTTTTAACCAGTAGACTATCAGGATAAAAAAACAAAGCTCAATATAGTATATAAGGCAATAATATTTTTTAAAGTGTGTTTTTGGCGAATATATTTGATGTTTTATATACTTTTACGTATTTTTTTATATATTTTTATATACTTTCAAAGCTTTATTTTATTACCTGCAGTAATGTCATTGCCATAATGGTCCTCAGAAGAGAAGTTAAGGACGCAATATCATTTCTTGTTTATTAAAAATCTCATTTTATTATGTCATTCAATTAATATATATATATATATATATATATATATATATATATATATATATATATATATATATATATATATATTTTTGTGTTATAATGAAATAATTCCAGGAGGAATCCGGGTATGAGAGCTCAATGTAATAAACAGACCAAGAATAAAATTACATAATCATCGATGCAATAATAATCACATGATTATCTACTTGTATATATGTGTATATTGGTGTGTTTGCGTATATATGTGTGTATGTATGTGTACATGTGTGGATATGTATGTGTATGCGTATGTGTATGTTTACAGATATTTTTTATGGTATGTATGGATGTATATGTATATTTTTATACGTGTATATGTATGCGCACATGTATGTATATGTTGTGAAAGTATGTATATATAATTGTATGAATATGTAGGTGTGTATGTATGTAGTTGTATGTATGTATGTATGTATGTTTATATGCATATATTTGCATATGTATACATGTGTATGAAGTGTGTATGGTGTTGTACACACGTAGTTATGTATATGTGCATATATATGCAAATATATGCATGTATGGGTATATGTGTGTGTATGGGATAATAGGTATATTGTGCATGTACGTAATTACGATATATTTCTTATGTATATATGTTTTATGGCTGATGTATGTATGTATATGTATATATGTGTATATATTTTTGTGGCTGATATGTATATGGTTATTTGTATGTGTGTACATGTATGTTCCTGCCACTATGTCAGTAGAACAGCCCCCCTCTCTCTCTCTCTTTCTTTCTCTCTCTATCTTTTTTTTCTATTATTCCTTTTTCTCCTTACTCTCTCGCTACACACAAATTTACCTCCCCCCTCTTTCTATCTCTCTCTCTCCTTCTGTTCATCCTATCTATCGGTTGCATTCAATATATTTATTTCACTATCTTCTTCTTTGTTCTCTGTTCCTTTGCCCCCATCTCTTTCACTCTCTTTTTTCCTCTTTCTGTGTTTATCGTTCTCCTCCTATCGTTTTCTTTCTTTCCCTCTCTCGTTCATGCTCTCTCTCGCTCTCTGGTTCCACTTCTCCCTCTCTCTTTCTCATCCCCCTTTATCACTCTTTCTCTTTCTCATTCCTCCTCTCACCCTTTTTCGTCCCCTTCTCTCTTTCTCATTCTCTCGTTTTTTCACTTTCTCTTTCTCCTGCTTTCTCTCTTTTTTGTTCTCTTTATTTCTCACTAGATCTCTCTCTACCCCCATCTCCTCCTCTGTGTGTATGTGTATGTGTATATGTGTGTATGGTATATTTTATAGAGATTTTAATGGGTGATTTGGGATATTGTTTTCAACGTTACCAGTTAATTTCTTAGATTTGATCATGGTCATATAATCAAATTAATTTACTTAAAATAATATGGTTTTAAGAGTGGTTTCTGCAGATAACACGTTAAAAACACGTGTATCTAATCGCTTTATTTGTGGATGATTTGACTGCATATATATAAGTGTGTGTGTCGATATATATATATATATATATATATATATATATATATATATATATATATATATATATATATATATATATATACCGTATTTCTTAATTGGGAGAGTTTCTCAGCAGAGTGCTCAATTATTAATGCAAAACTAAATTAACTAGATAATTAATAAGAGCATGATATTATTAATATTAAATAAAGTGTTACCTTGGTCCGGATGTTGTTGTAACACTTTATTTAATATTAATATATATATATATATATATATATATATATATATATATATATATATATATGTGTGTGTGTGTGTGTGTGTGTGTGTATGTGTGTGTGTGTGTGTGTGTGTGTGCATATGTATGTTTATATGGATATGTGTGTATATGCTTGTATATATGTATGTGTGTGTGTGCGTATATATATATATATATATATAGATATATATATGTATCTATATATGTATGTGTAAATGTATATATATATATAGGTATATATGGATGTGTGGGTGGGTATGTATGTATGTACATATGGTGTGTACGTGTATATGCATGCCTGTGTATGTGTATGTGCGTGATGTGGTCTCTGACCTTGGATGTCTGTGTCTATTTTCAAATCTTTTCTTAGGTTCTTCACACCCCAATATACTTCAATCGTCAGACTGTAAGTGTTATTTGCCAAATAGCAGGGGGAGGGTGTGAACTGGTAATTTTTTACACGACCGAATTTCTTGAGAAACATCAAACACCCCCTCAATTCCTATATTTATATATATGGCCTCCCCTTTCCCTCTCTGTCATAAATTATGTAATTCCCCTCTCACTACATAATTATGGATTAAATATGCTTCAAATCTCCCCCTCTCTCTCTAAATATGTATTAGATAGGTTGTCACTCCCTCTCTCTCTAATTATATTTGAAATTGTCAAGCGTGATTTTCCCCTTTTTCAGTTTCAAAAATGTAATCATCTAAATTGGATTCTTGAAAATACCACAAGGTTGAAATAAATTATTGCATCGATGATTATGTAATTTCGTGTTACTACATTTTATTATATATATATATATATATATATATATATATATATATATATATATATATATATATATATATATATGTAAAGGAGTAAGGCTACCAACATTTGTAGAATGTTTTTTTCAACATTTATTTATTATTGTATTGTTTTACCATTTCATAATTTTATATAACGCGTTTCAAGCGGTGGTCCGCTTTCATCAGATATGAAAATCCATATATATATATATATATATATATATATATATATATATATATATATATATATATATATATATATAAGAAACAGAAATTAATGTTTCCTAAAATCTAGAAAAGTTCTCAGACCTTCTAGTATCCTATATCTATATAAGGCAATCACTCACCCATGCATAGAGTATTGTTTTCAGATCTTGCGATCGTCTGATATTATCATCCCTAAACTGATGAGAGCGAAAGCTTGAAAAATAATTTAATATTATTTACTTAAAATTAATATTGTTATGAGCCCCTTTAATAAGATTAAAGTTGAGCCCTGTTCGGGGAAGTTAAAAATAGACTGACACGTAGCTATAAGGCATATTCCGACAACGTTCGTAGAATCTCTAGTCAGTCTTTGTAGATATGCCGCCCTCCGCATCAATAGAACTTTAAATTCCCTTATTGAATGTGGTAATTTAATGTGTTGATTCTGTGGCAGGGGTTCGAAACGTGTGACCGTCTGAGATTATCATCTCTACACTGATGAGAGCGAAAGCTTGAAACGCTGGCGTATGTAGGTAAAGATAATTTGATATTATTTACTTAAAATTAATAGTTTATCTCATTTTCAAAAATGTAATCGTCTCGCTTGGATGCTTGAATAAGGCCAGAGGGTCGAAATAAATTATCGCACCGGTGATTAGGTGATTCCGTGTTACTATACTTTATTTTATCCTTGCTCTGTTTATTACATTGACCCCTCATACTCGGATTTCCTTTCGGAATTTATTTCACACTATATATATATATATATATATATATATATATATATATATATATATATATATATATATGGAATACCAGGTGCTGTATGTGCTCTCTGCTTCTCTCGCATTGTTTCCAGTCGTCTTGTATTACTACTTGCCATTGGAATCAAGCAATGCCGACTCAGGAGAGCGGTTGTTAGTGGTTGCGCAACCCTTGCAATTACAAATTCATGCGCGGGCAGCCCCTGGTGGGGCACTCATACGTCGAAATCGACGGGAGAGTCCATCATATATATATATATATATATATATATATATATATATATATATATATATATATATAATGAGTTTATAAATATGCAACTATGGATATGAATATAAGTTTGACACTTCGTCAAGTATTTGACGGTAATTTTCTTAGAGAGAAATTGATGTGGCATTTCTCTCTCAGACGCTAAATAATTTTTTTAAAAAACGACCTATTCTAAACGGACCAATCAGCTTTGAGCAGCCTCGTTTTCTTATTCGTCAATTATGTGGCGAATGTGATAAAAACAAATATGGCTGTCAATTTCGTTACAAAATATACATCATTTTTTACGCGGCTTGTTGTGTAAATAATGCAATCATGAATTTCACATAAGAGACTAGAACGGAATATAGAATTAGTTTTCTGACGTCACGAGCGTCTATTGCTCGGAATGTTATTGTTCTTCCCCAAGACACGACACCATTGAAATATGTTAGTGTCTCTTTTACGTAAATTCTGCATATTAAATTAATGTACAAATATAAATTGAAGAAGAAGAAGAAGAAGAAGAAGAAGAAGAATAATAATAATAATAATAATAATAATAGTAGTAGTAGTAGTAGTAGTAGTAGTAGTAGTAGTAGTAGTAGTAGTAGTAGTAGTAGTAGTAGTAGTAATAATAATAATAATAATAATAATAATAATAATAATAATAATAATAATAATAATAATAATAATAATAATAATAATAATAATAATAATAATGCCGATTGTGTAATGAAAGGGAAGAAGCCTTAGCACATAGTCATCTGAATGCCCAATGCTAGCCCAACATCAGTATAAAAAATAGAGACACGACAAAGTCGCTCAGGTACTACACTGGAATATATGCAAACTTTATGAATTGGATCACAATCAGAAATGGTAAGGAAAAGAAAATAGTAATAAAATAGTAATCAAATATGTTAATAAAAAGATAGAATAGTGATTACACGGTCTAATATTCTTACAGTATCCTTCTCGACAGTTTTTTATTGTACCAATCAAAGTTGGTGTCACCACATGTATGTGTATATGACTGGATTTTTGTGTGAGGGGTTAGGGTTTCTTAAGATGTCAGCTGTTTTACTCATTGTCGTCTGTTGTATGGTGTCAGTCTTCCCTTTTATTCCAATTTCTCCCAGTCTTTTTTTTTTCCAGTTTTTTTTTTTTCGGAACTGTTTCTAGTGCTCCTACGATTATTAGTATTATGTTGGCTTTCTTCATGTTCCCTATCCCTTTCAATTCTCTGGCAAGTTCCGTGTATTTGCTTCGTTACCCTGTGGTCTGCTAGGACGGCAACATCTACGGTCTGTCATTTTGACAATCATCACATCCGGTCTGCTTGCTTGCTTGGATGAGTTTATCCGTTTGTACCTCTATGTTTCAGAGGATTTTCTGGCTTTTGTTGTCCGGTACTATCTCTGGTTTTATTATTATTATTATTATTCCGGTATCAGTTCTGTTTGCAGACATCGATGATCATGGTTCTCACCATGTTCTTTGCAAAGAGGTTACCTATAGTAGGTTGCAATTACCTTCTATATTGGGCAGTGCTCTTACAGAGCAGGAAGTCTTAGCCATTGTACAAAAATCAGTATCAGCTGCCTAACACAAAACGAAGGGTTGACCAGTTTCTAAAATCCATTAGGCTGCTCAACCCTCCATTCATCACCTGCCTGTCATGACTTCACGTACCCTGATCGGGGGAGGGGGGGCTAAGTGGGTACTCGACCTTGCCCAAGGGTCTCCAGCAGGCTAGCGGAGGGAAGGGGGCGCCTTACTGCTCCTGTTGGTGGAAATTTTTCCACCCAACTACCCACTATTACTATTAGTATTATTATCAGTAGTATTATTAGTATCATTATTATTATTATTATTAGTAGTAGTAGTAGTAGTAGTAGTAGTAGTAGTAGTAGTAGTAGTAGTAGTAGTAGTAGTAGTAGTAGTAGTATTCTGTCTTAATTCAAACCTTCGTCTTCTCTTTATTTTTTTATTTTCAGGGATGTCAGCGTTACATCATTGAATGCTAAGATGAAAATATATTAGTATTCAATCACTGCATTGATTTTCATCTGTTTTCCTGAACTCATCCTCGTTTTCTGCTCGTTAAATGCCCTAGTTTTTTTTCTTTCCTATCTATGTTTCTGTTACATGTATATCTGTCCTTCTTTAGTGGTCAAAGAGTCTGCTCTTTGTGTTCCACGTGAACCATATTCTGGTTAGATAATTCCCTGACGGATTTGAATTTTCGCTGCTTCTGCGTTCGATTCAATTATATGTCTTCTAATTCTGTGCCACTACTTTCGAAAGTCGCCATTCTTTATCGGATAACGATCTGCCGGAATATGTTGTCATTGTCATTAAAGCTGCTGCAAATAGCTTCGAGCAAAGAGGATCATGTTTTGTTTCAATATTGAGGCATTGGAGACTCGGGGGGGGGGGTAAAACTGTGCATATTCAAGTAAGGATTATTCAATGGAAAAGGATGAAGGAGAAAACCAGGGAGGTAAAGAAGGAAGGGAAACAGGAAAATGCGGAAAAAAGAATAGGAAAACTATGAAGGGGGGAAAAGGGGAAGAAGAAATGGAGAAAACAATGACAATAATGAGAAGAAAAGAAGAAAAAATGTCGGAAGAAAAAAAATGAAGACGGGAGAAAAATATGCGAAGACAAGAAAAGGCAAGGAGAAACAAAAGAAAATAATAGGGGAATATAATGTGGAAATTTATGAAAATGAAAATGGTAAGCGGCTGTTGCGATAATGCAAAATCATTTGCAAAGGTTATGGATAGAGGTGAATAGCACTGGAAATCTGGGGAGACTTCTTGTCACCAAGACTCTGATGATGATATCTGTGAGAACTCCTGGTGAGTACAAATAACAATAATAACAAAGTATACCCTAATCCGACTGGCAAGCACCCCCTGACTCAGGCTTATGGTTCCACTAACCTTTTTGTTTTGTTTTGTTATCCTACTTTTTTGCGCTGCTTACTATAGTGCACTTTTGCCCTTTTTTCTCTCGATGGGTTTTGTGCATTCAGTGGTTTTTACTATGTTTTAAAAGAACTCATGGAAACGTAATAAAAAAAATATTTTTTTAAACAGAGTATCATTTATTATTGTATTGTATTATCGATTTAAATAACAGTAACCCGTTTTGATGGTAATTTTTGAGTGATAAAATAAAAAGCTTTCGCATTTATTCATTTTGATTTCCTAACCGCCATTATAGATGAGAAAGATATCGAGCACTCTACATAGACAAAGTGTTCTGTATTGATTCGGTTCCACTTCAGAATTCATCTCTAGAAGAGCGTTTTTGACAATTTCATTTTTATGGTAAACTAGAATAATACCCGTTTCAGGAGAGAAAACATGAATTTCCCTATTTTCTTTGCACCATTTTTATTACCGCTTACGAAAATGAAAATTAAGATATAATACAACTAAAACTTATGTCTAGAATCCTTGTTCCAATTTTTATCAAAATACATTACATAGTGTTGATTCTAGAATAATGTTTAAACTTTAAAGCTTAAGGAGTGTTAAGAAATAAATTGAAAGTCAGAGTATCTTAATTACGGCGCAATGACTATTAAGCAGATTTAATGTAAATCTGAAATATTTGAATTTTTCGAAATCGGAGGTTGTTTCCATATTATGCCCGTGTACAAAAAAAAACTTTAAAAACTGGAAGTTGGAGAATAATACTTATTGGCAAAATTACAAAAAAATCGAAGATATCTCAATTTTAACGAAAGTATTTCCTTTGCATAAAACTACATAAAATTAGATATAGCCCACATTACCTAGCCTTACGCCTAAGAGCTGTGTTCCAGAATTCGTAATGATCGGTTAATTAGTTTAATAGTGAATCCTGTGTATACAAATATATACATATATTTACATACCTAACTTTATATAAATAAAAATATATTTTCATAACATAAAAATCACATCCTCAAATGCTAAGCTGAGCCGATGTGAAGGACTCAATATCTTTTAGATAGAGTTTTACACTTAGAGTGGCCGTGTTGAAATAAAATATAAATGTGTTTATTTTTATTTGTTTTACTTTTGCGTAAGATTTTCCAACGTGTATGCACTCAATATATTTTCTGATAGAGTATTTTGTTTAACACAGTTCACCCCAAACAAGGCAGTACGCCACTGTAGACGTAAGGGGCTACTGAGAAAAAGGGTGACAGTTTTTTTTTGTTTTATTTTTTAGGAGGGGATCAACCTAAATTGGTAGCTGTGCAGCGAGATGTCTGTTTACATTAGTTTTAAACTTCTGCATGTCAGTACCGTCAGGAAAACAGGGAGCAGAGAGGGAGTTCCAGAGTCCAGCAGCACGAGGAAAGAAGCTTTTTGGGTAGAAAGCTCTTCGGCATCTGGGGATCTCCACAGTGAATGGGTAGGATTTGGCAGAGTGTCGAGTTGGTCTAGTGAATTTGCGTCGTGGGGGCACCAGAGCAGCAAGTTCATCAGAGCATAGTCCATTGAAGTACTTGTAAAACAGACACAAGGAAGCAACAGTGCGGCGGTGGGATATGGGCTGGAGTTTGGTGGATAGTGAGGGACCTATTAAGTTGGCGACTCTTTTTTGGACCTTGTCTAAGAGGGAGAGACTAGTGGATGATGCACCAGCCCAGATGTGGCAACAATACTCCATGTATGATGGATTATTTAAGTTAGATCTGCCACTCCTATATATCAAACATTAACGACATCTAATAAATTGTAATAAATTGTAATAAATTGTTTAAGTGAGAGTTGATTACTCGAACTAATATTCTTATCTGAGATGTTATTCTCATAATGTTTAGACCGATGTAACCTTCGTTCTTTCCTCGAGTGCATCTTGTCAAACTCGGGAATCTATACGGAATTTCGAACCGAACACTCACTAATTATCCAGGTTTATCGTCTATGTTCCCTTTGACAAGAAGTTCGGCGTTGTCTGGCTGTCCTTATGCTAAGTCTCCAGTGATCACGATTATGGGGATTGAATGTGTCCATTTGCCACTGGTTACAGTCTTGCTTGATGGTTTCTTTCCAGGTCTTCCTAGGACGCCCGGCTTTCTTTTTTCTGTATGTGCTGATATACCCCTTGCTTCTTACAAAATGCCTGAACCAACGAAGATTGTTTGCCCTTATTAGGACATCAAGTTTTGAAATGGTCAATTCCTCAAGTAGAATGTCTGACCTAATGTTCTGGATCTGGTCCGGCTTTACATTGCATAGCCACCTAATCATTGTCCTGTCATTTCTCTGGAGTCGAGCAAGTGAGACCTGGGTGAGGGCCCACACTCACTGCCATACAACATCACGCTTCTTACGCAGCTATCATAGATCTTACCCCTGGTAATAATTGGGATGGCTCGGAATGTTAGGATTGGGAAAAGTTCTCTAAACTTTCCCCAAGCTGTCTTGACTCTGATGGTCGAACTTAGTTCACAGCCACCTCCAGCATTCAGAACATCTCCTAGTACGACATAAAGATTCCCGAGTTCAACCAGGTGCGCATGAGGAAGGTCATAGATTACATCTTTCAAAATATTGTAAGAATAACACTAAATATGAGAATAGTTTAAATAACAAAAATAACGCATCTTCAGTCCTATATAGGTTTCACTGAATATTCAATCATAAACTTTATTCGTTAGAAAAATAAATCAACGCTGTGGTCATCGTGTGTTGATGGGCTGTCATAAGCAATCAGATTTGGATAGGATTAATAACTTTAGCATTGTTTCATGGAGCAGAACAAAGTTCGGTTATTGGCAAAACTGAAAAGCGAAACACAGTATACTAGAATCCTGACGGCTTACTTTTTGTCGGTAGGCGTGCGTAGAAAATGCATGGAAAGAAGATTTCCCGTGGGGGAATACAATTTGGTTTATCAGTGCTTTCGTCGGCGATGAGAGCGTGGAATGTATACGCTTTCCTTAAATTGGGTTCTACCAATCCATTCTTCAACCACGCACCCACCTATACACACAGAGAAATAGGGGCATATAGAGGAAGAGGACAAGAGGCAGAGGTTCGTTTACTTATACAAAAAGACGACACAAACTATATACAAATATACTTTCCATTTGACACATCATGGGATATATATATATATATATATATATATATATATATATATATATATATATATATATATATATATATATATATATATACCAGTTTATCCCACTGAGAGTGACATTAAAACCCTAATTCTATATACAAAATCGAACTTCAGAGCTTTCTCATATACTGTGCATGTTCACATATGTATATATGTGGACACGCACATGCCGGGGAAGAGAGAGATTGTTACACTTTCCCCCAGCCAACGGGGAGAGGGGACCATCGAGGAAGCGAGAGATTGTTACACTTTACATTTATGTAATTATCTAGTGAATGCGTAATTGTATATGATTTTTGATATGAGGATTGTATTTATCATGCAAAAATACATTAGAATAGCACTTTTTTATCGTTTTTGCTTGGGTGTAATAAAAATAAATCAACTTTTTGCTTTGTATCGGATACTTATTGCACCAACTCTATATAAATATATATATATATATATATTAATAGTCAGACTTTCAGGATTTAAGCTCAATAGGTGTTATTTTTTAACTCAAGAGCATGTATAAATAAATAACCGAAAGTTAGATTCTACATGAGTGCGTGTCCACATATATACATATGTGAACATGCACAGTATATGAGAAAGCTGACGTTCGATTTTGTATATAAAATTAGGGTTTTAATGTCACTCTCAGTGGGATAAACTGATATATATATATATATATATATATATATATATATATATATATATATATATATATATATATATATATATATATATATATAAAGTATTTGTATATGTATATATATATTTTTTAATAGTCAGACTTTCAGGATTTAAGCTCAATGGATGTTATTTTTTAACTCAATAGTATATATAAATAAATAACCGAAATTAGATTCCAGTAACCATGTCTTTATTTCTTTCTATAAAGACATATATCTTGACTGACCGTTTCGTTAACACTTAGACAGCCAAAGTACAAAGTTATACATCTTGGGTTTTCTATGAGTGTAACTCCTCAGAAGGTAATGCCAAAAACATCAGGAAATAAAAAACAAAAAATTATTAAAAACACATTATCTATTTATCTCTCTCTCTCTCTCTCTATATATATATATATATATATATATATATATATATATATATATATATATATACGTAAATGAATAAATGCGAAAGATTTTTCCATCTATTGTAACTATAAGACTGACTGACCGTTTCGTAAACACTTAGACGGTCAAATTACAAAGTTCTATATGTTGGGTGTTCTATGAGTGTAACTCGTAAGAAGGTAATGCCAAAAACAACTTGGTAAAAACATCAGGAAATAAAAACAAAAATAATAAAAATTACATCATCCATCCATATCTCTCTCTCTATATATATATATATATATATATATATATATATATTAGTACAGAAAAATTAGAACAACATTAGTACCGTCGGTTTCCCCCTTTTAACAAACCTTATTAAACATCCCTAACACTAATTTTAAACAAATATACATAACACTCTAAAGCAAATAACGTATCCAAACGAAAGTGACACGTGAATTCACATTTCTATATATATATGGGTGTATATATATATATATATATATATATATATATATATATATATATATATATACATATATATATATATATATATATATATAAATATATAAGATAGAGAGAGAAATATATGCGTGTGAACACACACACACATATATATATATATATATATATATATATATATATATATATATATATATATATATATATATAAATGAATAAATGCGAAAGATTTTTCCATCTATTGTAACTATATAAACATCTAAACAGCTTGTGCTACTGTATATATAGTACACAGCAAACACCTAGAAACACATTAAATCTTCTTAATTTGTATATTTATTTCATAAACATCTTCTAATAAATTAATATTCTGCAATATGCAATTGTAATTTTTATTGTCACATTTTCATATACATACGCAATATTTTCGTCAAAGGTAAAAGCTTGATGTCGCTATGATGCCGAGAACAAATATCACACTTTGATCTTAGCCAAACAACAAAGGAGCCATAAAAATAAGGTTTTTATGGCTAGACATTTTTAAATGAATAAAAAAAAACGATTTAATATGTCATTGTATTATCTTTTAATGAGGTTAGGTAGATACTCTCTTTAGATCCTCCATGGAGAAAGGAAGGTTATTTGTTGTAACAAAATGCATCATTCACGTAACACTAAGGTGATAAAGAAAGCTGTGTAATTTCTCTATGGTACCCAAACGTACAGCAGAACAATAAGTCATAGATAACGAATCTGCCGTGACATTATATTTTCCCGGGCGATAGTTATAGTGAAATTATGACAGGCAAGTTCGACCATCCACCTTTGAATTTTATCATTTCTTTTTTTCACGCATGAAAGACACTGATTTATGATCGGTAAGCAATGCGAAGTGACGCCATTTTGAATAGTGCTTCCATTTTCGTATGGCTTCTACAATAACTTGGGCTTCCCTTTCTGTAGGAGAGTGCTTTCGTTTACTGGTGCTCAATGTCCTTGAGATGAAAACAAATGGTCTACCAGATTAGTTAAATGAGGCTGCAGTAGTGGTGTATAGAGAATCAGTCACTACGATTAACGGAATTGTTTCTTTTTGGCCAAGATCAAAGTGTAGTATCTGTTTCGATGGATACTGCACTCCATAGACTGGTATCGCCTTGGCCTTCGAGGCTTGATTCCGCCGGTCTATGGGTTTGTCCTGTGCAGTTCTAAGAGGTCCACCCTCCCAGGCTTTGCCTCTCCTCTTTGGGGAGGAGTAAGCTTATTGCTAACTGCCTGAGGCGCACCTACCGGTGAATGCCGACGGGTCTGCCCAGGCAATTTTTAATGGCCAGAGTGCTCATCTTCTCGGGCGCTGGCTTTTCAAGTCCCACTTTCCCGACCCGACCTTAGATCACATCTTACCTTGTGGGAGTAAGATAAAACTGACCTTGTGCCTAAACTCCTAGAGATAAGGTAAATAAATACACTACTGCGTTTTCTACTTCCGTTTTGAGATATTCGAAAACTTTTTCAGCTGTTTAACTTAGGACTGATTTAATTTTGAAATACGTCGGTCAAATGTTAAGATGAACGTCACGGAAAAAGTGAATGTCACATTCTGCACGATAACTTTTGTTCAGTTCATCGTAACAATACACTACCAATGAAGTCCTGCATATTATATCACATAAAGATTAGCATTGATTTTTAAAATTTATGGTCGAAATTTTCACGGAATTTCAAATTTTGATTTTTCCGAATGTGATGTAGGCATCCGATGCTCTTTAATAACAATAACCATCCTAAAAAAAATTCCTATTGTGTCAGATAAATAGTTCTTGAGTTACCAATGTTTCCAAGGTATTACTTCGAGAATATTTCATACAATATGAAGAAGGAAATCCCAGCTACAATTTGGCCCATTTGTACGTTATTCAGTCTCACGACGGACGTATATTTGATACTAAAATTACTTTTTAAAAGTATACAACTCTTTTAACAGTGGTATTACAATTGCTGGAATACTGTTGCCAAATCTGGCTGATACAACAACAATTAATCTCTCCATCTTAGACAGGGTCCAAAAACGAGTCTCTAATCTAATAAGTTCCTGTCTACCAAGCTCTAGACCCTGTCCCATCGCCGCAATGTTGCATCCCTGTGCTTGTTTTACAAGTTCTTTAATGGAATGTGCTCCGATGAACTTGCTGAAATATAGGGAATCTCTTTATAGTTAATGTATTTCTGAAACAATTGAATTATTGCATTGAGTTCTGTCTCCTCTACTATTCAACTTAAATATCCCCGCGTTTAGTTCTGTAGTATTGATTTACTCCTCTCCAGGAGTTAGGCACAAGGCCAGTTTTTATCTTACTCCCACAAGTAAGATGTGACCCAAGGTCGGGTCGGGAAAGTGAGGTTTAAAAATTGCCTGGGCAGCCCCGTCGGCATTCCCCGGTAGGGACGCCTCAGGCAGTAAGCAATAAACTAGGAGGGGAGGCGAAACCTGGGAGGGTGGACCTCCTAGAACTGCACAGGACAGACCCATAGACCGGCGTAAATCAAGCCCCGAAGGCCAAGAAAATACCAGTCTATGGGTGCAGTATCCATCGGAACAGATACTACACTTTGATCTTAGCCAAAGTTCTGTAGTAGCAGTAGCACTTTTAAAAACTGTGTATTTTCTAACGTTGAATCGCAAATTTCTTTTATATTTGAATTTCACGTGTGAAACAACATCAACAAGACACCACTAAGCAGCAACATGTTATGAATTGTGTTCGGATAGAAACACGGAGAATCCGAGTCGCTTTCTACACGCACTATGGCACCCGGGGAAACATTCTCGGGTATCACGTTTGTTTCATATTTACGACTTCGTGACCGCAAACAATGACACTCTCTCCAGATGAAAATATCGAAATATTTCAACTAGAGATAAAGTGTTGATTTTTTTAAAAATTGAACTTTCGTTTATTTATTTAATCTTTTGAAAATTAATTCATTGAGTTTGAAATAGTCTAGCACGAGGGTTTAAGAAGTAGAGAAAGAAAGAATAATATCTTAATTCTAAAAGATATTCGCCATCATTCCTCTTCTCTATATCCCTCTTACGTATATATATATATATATATATATATATAAGACAAATTCTAGTTAATAACACTAAAATCATACATTCCGAAACCAATTTAAAAAACTTAAAAATACTGGAAGCTATCTACATAAAAACACAACGACCAAAAATTAATAACATCACATATGAAACCAGTGGTAACATTTTAAAATGCTTAACGTAATGCGATTTTGTTCTGTGATGCCATCCAGCATTGCTAAATTTAAATTGTCAACGAGTTCCTGGAACAATGCGAAAACGTTCCCTATGCGTTTCTTCGTGGTCTTTCTAAAATGATCTTTTTTCTCCAGCTTTTTTGTTCATTTGCTTTTGACACCTGAGGATGATTCGATAAAGAATCGAAAACGTTCCTGAAACCTGTGAAACCTATGGAACATTTATTAAGTTTTTTTTTATTTTAATACAAAAAAAGACCAGGGGAAATTGAAAAAATAAAAAAGGTGTAATTAAACAGACGAATTCTATAATTTGTAACAATGTTTGCATAAAAACATATATATATATATATATATATATATATATATATATATATAGTATAATTTTTCATTTCAGCTTTGGTCTGAGGAGGTGGACTCTCTGTGAATAGTACAACCTAAACATGTATGCACATATGTAGCCAATAACGTTTGTATAGATAAAAGTTTTTACTAAAACGGCTCTACTTTTTATTGAGCCCTTTTTATAAAAACTTGAGTTTCAACGGATTTACATCTACAGAAACTAATACAATACATGTACTATATTACACCACTGCGACCCTGATTAAATATCTATATATAACAAATTAAAAAAACATTTTTCTCATAAGTTATCACTTACATTAGTTTGACTGTAAAGTAGATTTTTTCTAGACTGTCAGTTTAAGATTTTTATTTGCTTTTTAAAACTTAATATGTGACAAATTAGCAGACCTTTCTCTGATATATTCAGATTAATTTTTGAGTTCTCGCATTCGGTGTATCAATTTTATGCCCATTCCTATTTGTTGTTTATCCTGGCTAGTTCCTCTGTCTTCTTTCCTCTTATCGCCTTTTACCCCCTCCGTCTACCTCCTCCTCCATACTAGCTCAGTAGGTATGAAAGTGAAAAAGAAAAAGAAAATAAATAAAAATATAAACAGAAGAATAAGAAATAAAGAAGAATGTGTCACCCACTTGTCATATTTCAATGTCACTTAAAGTCTTCTCATATGGTCCAATCGATCATCCTTTCCTCCTCCCATGTGTGTGCCTTCAAAATAAAATTATTTCCAAATCTTCAATTTTTCTGAAGACGTTCGCCAACACGAACGAAACCGGTCAGATCTCTTGTTTTTGTTTTTCTCCTGTACTTTAACCTTTTCGTAATATTTCACACACACACACACACACACACACACATATATATATATATATATATATATATATATATATATATATATATATATATATATATATATTAGTACTTCATGTATCCACATAAAATATTATAAGGAGATATAATTTTTTATGTGTCAGTTTTCAGTATTTACTTCAACAGTGCTCGATCCGTAAGTAGAGCTAGGTAGTAAGCAGTAGCTTGATTGCCATATATATTTTCATTGCTTACTATATATATATATATATATATATATATATATATATATATATATATATATATATATATATAAACGTTTTCGACTCTCATGGGTCTTCGTCAGACACGTGATGAGTTACAGATTAAAATTCGTGAACTTCTTGTGAAAGTCGATTAAAACCGTTTCTCCCCTCCACCTCGTACGGACCTTGATTGGTGCTGGGTTTGTTCGCTCGATACGAACGGGGGGGGAGAAAATGTGTAGAATAAGAACGGGATTGGTCAAATCACATATGGTTAGAGAGAGGGTGAAATGATAGGTGAACATTTAGTAAAAGATGTGTCACTTAGGTAACAATTTTCAAATCATGGATAATTAGAACAATTAAAATGGATTTTTTAACATAACTCAATTCCAAAACTGGCAAATATTTAGCATGCATTTTATGTGATTGAAATATATTGCAAAAGCATATTTAGGGAAAACAACTTTGATTAACTGAACGTTAGTATCAAAATAGATAACGCATATTAGGAAAACGCTTCTATCTTATTTTATTTTATCTCAGAACACAGAACGTTCATTTGAAGTCACCATGGTGTTATGTGATACGGCCGATATCGGAGAACTAGTCGGAATTTTTATTCTGCACTTACTAAAAGATAAATTCTTTGATAAAATTTTCGAGTTATACCGTGACGATAGCCCCTGTCTTTCTCGATATTGCAGTAGACAAACATTAGATACCATCTGCAAAAAGTTAACTGTATATCTGCGCCAATTAGAACTTAAACTTACAATAGGCAATAATCTGAGATTAATTTAAACCGTAAATCTAGACCTAACTACCTGCACAAGCTTATATATGTATATATATATATATATATATATATATATATATATATATATATATATATAGAGAGAGAGAGAGAGAGAGAGAGAGAGAGAGAGAAAGAGACACACATACACACACACACATATATATATATATATATAGAGAGAGAGAGAGAGAGAGAGAGAGAAAGAGGAGGAGACACACATACACACACACACACACATATATATATATATATATTTATATTTATATATATATGAAAATAAAGCAACACAGAGTGTTCCGCGTTTCATCACCGTAAGGAATCGTCAGTCTAAAATGCCTGACGATTACCTACGGGGATGAAACGCGGAAGCCTCTGTGTAGCTTAATTGCCATAAATATATTTTTATACCTTACAACTTAGCTCTACTCACATATTGAGCACTGTTGAAGTAAATACTGTAAATCGATACATAAAATATCTCTTTATAACATTTGATGTGGATACATGAAATATATACATATATGTATATGTGTGTGTATGTATGTGTGTATACATATATACTTATATATATATATATATATATATATATATATATATATATATATATATGTGTGTGTGTGTGTGTGTGTTTATATATTTATATAGGGATTTTTTAATTAATTAATTTATAAATTATATTTTGTATATATAGATTATTTAATTAATTACTTAATTAATTAATTTATTAATTAATTTTTGCGTGCACGAAAGGGAGACATGGACACGTGTTTTTTGCTATGAGCCGTCAATGTCTACCTTTTCTGCACACAAAAATAAATTAATCAATTAATTAAATAATCTATATATACAAAAATTGCTGACACGTCGAATTGCGAATTAAAATGCAGTTCTCTGCATATTCTTAAAGATAAATAGCCCAGGGTAGCGACAAATCATAAAAACGCACCAGTAAACACCCGTGGACTATCGCCAGGTAAAGCAATAACAAAAAGCAGCGTATATATATATATATATACATACATATATATAAAAAAACTAAAAGTATACTTTTAGAGGATAGAACATATAGTGAAATGGTTAAAGCTCAATATACCAGATATATACCAGATATAAAGATAAATGAAAGATGAGAAAAAATGTACGAATGATAGATCTATTTCAACTTCGATTGTTCAATGCAAAAACATGTATATTTATCTTTCCTTAAGCCAAGGTTTTTCAGCTATTTTAATCTTTATATATATATATATATATATATATATATATATATATATTATTGTTTATTAACAATGTGCGTATACGTTTCGTCCTTTTTAATAATCGGGGCTCATTAGCATAGAGATATGCCTATTCACTACCGGTCATGCGATTCGAAACCCCGGATTACGAGTATTTTGCAACTCAAAAACCGACGCCTTAACCACACGGCCAATTTTAAATAGCGAATAAACTTTGATCATTTTAACACTTTATCGGCGGCTATTACGTCTGAGAGCGTTCTTCTAATGGAAGGAACGATGCATTTAAAGCTAGTAATGTCATGCTGTATTAATACTACACTTACAGTGCTATACTTTTTCGAGGAGCGGCAAATAATAATAAATATATATATATATATATATATATATATATATATATATATATATATATATATATATATATATATATATATATATGAAGCAATCCAACAAAAGATATAAGCGTCAACTAATCTCTTATAATTAGTGAAACATCCGGATAAAAACTGAACCTCATTATACTGGATAGAGCATTAATATTATAATATAAAATGAAGTAATAAAATAAGGTGTCAATCAAATTTTATCAGAATTCAAAGTTCAAGCAAAGTATCCTTAAATCCTTAGCTCATGAGTTTTCAAAGATAATTCTTCTCTTCAGAGGACCATTACCGCAGTTATACTACTACAGGTATTTTTATGTATTTGTGTATATAATTTTATATATTTTCAAAGCGTAATTTTATTACCTGTAGTAGTATAACTGCGGTAATGGTCCTCTGAAGAGAAGAATTATCTTTGAAAACTCATGAGCTAAGGACTTAAGGATACTTTACTTGAACTTTGAATTCTAATAAAATTTGATTGACACCTTATTTTATTACTTCATTTTATATTATAATATATATATATATATATATATATATATATATATATATATATATATATATATATATATATATATATATATATATATTGCAAATTATATCCCAAAACGTAAATACTCTCGACTAGCCTAACTAACTGCAAAACTCCTTTCATTGAGAAGTTCTCAAATGCCGGAAAAAATTCTACTCTAACACCTTCTTTCCTCGAAACGCTAGCATTTAGAATTATATCCCTGTTATTTGTTTCCCCGACTGTACCCACGAACAGAAATGGGCCACTTAAGTGTACGGAAATGTAGATATTCGGCATAGAATAATCTAACGTAGAGATTCGGGAGCACTTCTATTTTCTTCTCACGAAAATGTTATAGATATGATTTAAATTTCATAAAAATAAGATATATTTGAAGTTTTAAGGAGGTTATGCCTGGGAATTCTACATAAGAATACATGTTTAAATTATCTATGGATTATCTAACTCTTTTTCTATAAGGAACACGCAAACATCACAAGCACGTACAAGTGTACACAAACATTGAGTTATATATATATATATATATATATATATATATATATATTTATATATATATATATATATATATATATATATATATATATATATATATATATATATATATATATATATATGAAAAAGAATGGAAATGAATTAGAGAAGCAAAAGGCAAATAAAAATTCAATTCAATTGCTCAGAGCAAGGTATATTCCGCAAAAAGGCAACTTATTCAAGTTAAATTTTCCTTAAGCCAGGCTTTTCAAAGATCAAAATCTTATCATCAGAGGAAGTCGCTGGGATAGATAAGTTGGCAATGGCCAAGATTTAAAATTTGAAAAGATGAAATAAAAGTTGTAGGGAAAGAAACGCAGGGCAAAACTCTGCCCGAATGCAAGCAAATGCCCGATTGCTAAAAAGTCCGGTGTCGAAAAGTCCAGCGGAGAGAATAAGATGTAGATAGGTAGGTCGTTAAAGGCACGAGATGTAATGAGAGAGGTTTCAAAGTTAAATTCCAAGAAGCCACAACTTCAGGTACGGCGAAAATAGAAAATCCAAAAAGGTAAAAAGTCCAATAAGAGGTATTTACCTGCTCTATCCTGGATATTGAGCTGTATACTCTTCACAATAGGTTTTACCTTTCCTAAAAGTTCGCTTTTAGTACACCTCTTTATATATATATATATATATATATAGAGAGAGAGAGAGAGAGAGAGAGAGAGAGAGAGAGATTTCCCATATTTCACCTATAGTTCGCATAACGTTTAAGACTCCTCATAACTGTCGATATCAATATAAATAAATCGAAGGTTCACCTATAATATATCTCTATATAATAAAGTAAAGTTGGGTTTCTCCTCAGCATTCAGATATACTAGCTTAATAATCGAAACTGCTAATCTGTTCCGCCATCTGTTATGCTTTTATTTTGTCTTCTTTGAAAAATTCTACATTTCATCCAGATTATCCGCTTCTCCCAAATAAGACTTCCAAAGAGAAGGTGGTGGCCATTTTACTCGCTTCTTATTATCCACCACGCCCGTGACCTTGTAGTACTATAGTCATATTTTTCATAGAATAATAATGTAATGAACACCGTTTTTTGTTTTATTTTTCCCGCGACTCTGTTATATGCCGTAAATTTCCAATCGAAATTTTATAGCATGTAAGAATAGCGGTTTTGTAAAAAAATTTTGAACGGTTGCCATCTGAATGCCTGCAAAACAAAAAATGTCCGCAGAGACTTTTTTCAAAAAATCAGTTCTTAATTTTCTCCATTTTTGATTTAGTTTTTTTTTTCATAAACTATTTGTTTTTGTCACATTTACTCTTTAAAATATTTTGGTGCTGTGGTCACTTTTGTTATTCTTTTAGTAGTATAAGAATGGGACGCTATTTTTTGTATGACCCTAATCCTCACCCTAACCCTGACCTTAACCTTAACCCTGACGCTATTTTTGCATGACCCTAACCCTAACCCTAACGCCATTTTTTGTATGATCCTAACCCTAACCTTTACCCTAACCCTAACCCTTTACCCTAACCCTAACACCATTTTTGCATGACCCTAACTCTAACCCTTACCCTTACCTTAACGCCATTTTTTAAATGACCCTAACACTAACATTTACCCTAACTCTAACGCCATTTTTTGCATGACCCTAACCCTAACGCCATTTTAAATGACCCTAACCATGACCCTTACCCTAACGCCATTTTTAAATGACCTCTAACCCTTACCCTAACCCTTACCCTAACCCTAACGCCATTTTAAATGACCCTAACCTTTACCCTAACCCTAACGCCATTTTTTGCATAACCTTAACCCTTACGCCAATTTTAAATGACCCTAACTCTAACCCTTACCCTTGCCCTTACCCTAACGCAATTTTTGGCATGACCCTAACCCTAACCCTTACACTAACCCTAACGCCATTTTTTTATGAGAATTAACGTTATCTTTTCACTTGTACTATTTTTAAAGCCGCGCCCATTTCACTTCAAAACATCGACGATTGAAATAGGATTAAATAATGCTTTCACAGATGAGGGCCTGCGCTAACTTGGCCCTGTTGTTAGGGTTAGAGTTAAGGTTCGGATTAGAGTCAGAGTGAAGGTTAGGGTTAGGCTTAGAGTTAGAGTTATGGTTAGGGTCAGAGTTAGCTTGGGTCCTAATCTGTACAGGAACCATGTTTTGGGGGGAACTTAGAGAAATCTATTTTCTTTGATTTAAAATAATAAATACGTATTTATAATTATCTATTTAACCATGCTGTCAGGGGGAATACTACTTTTTTTACATAGTTAACCCCAAACAAAGCAGGCCGCTGCTGTAGACTTATAAATATACGGTAGGGAGTCTAGCTCCAAACTTGGGGATATTGTTTTAATTTACATATTTACAAAAGTATAGGTTATTTTCTTATTTTTTAAATCAATAGTAAGGAAAAATAATAACTAATTGCGTAAAAAAGTGACAACAATATGTGAACAATAAAAATTACACAAAGAAAAAACATAAGCACTAGAAACAGTAATAACCGAACCCCTAACCCTAACCCTTACTCTAGCCCTAACCCTTTACACATATAACCCTAACCCTAACCCTAAACCCTAACCCTAACCCTTTACACATATAACCCTAACCCTAAACCCTAACCCTAACCCTAACCCTTACCGTAACCGTAACCCTAATCCTAACCCTAACCCTAACCCTAACCCTAACCCTAATCCTAACCCCTAACCCTTACCCTAACCCTAACCCCTAACCCTAACCCTAACCCTGACCCTTACCCTAACCCTAACCCTAATCCTAACCCCTAACCCTAACCCCTAACCCTAGTCCTAGCCCTAACCCTTACCCTTACCCTAACCCTAACCCTAACCCTAACCCTTACCCTAACCCTAACCCCTAACCCTAACCCTAACCCTGACCCTTACCCTAACCCTAACCCTAATCCTAACCCCTAACCCTAACCCCTAACCCTAGTCCTAGCCCTAACCCTTACCCTTACCCTAACCCTAACCCTAACCCTAACCCTTACCCTAACCCTAATCCTAACCCCTAAACCTAACCCTTACCCTAACCCTAACCCTTACCCTTACCCTTACCCTAACCCTAACCCTAACCCTAATCCTAACCCCTAACTCTAACCCTAACCCTAACCCTTACCCTAACCCTAACTCTAACCCTAACCCCTAATATAACCTAAATAAAAATAAGAGAGTTCATAATGACGAGAATAGCTGTAACTGTAGAACTCGGACACTTTTATACAAAATAAATGCCTAACGAAAAGCATTATCTACTAAGCCACAATAGTTGTCAAAGAAAGACGTGGGTATGACCTCCCTAGACTTTTAACCCTCAATAACATTCAATAACAAAAAACGTCGAATTAAAACAGCACTAGCGACCCATTACTTGGAGATCAAAGAAAGCGAACGCTGGCCAATAATCGGGTGGATAATGGTACAACAAGCCAGTACATGTAGAAATTTAGACGACCCGTGTAGAGTATGTATGAATGTGAAAGTTTAAATTCTAAACTTTAAAGACACTGAAAACCTATTAAATTGTAGAAGTGAAATAGCAAACAATTGTATACACAGAATAAACTTTACTTTAGGATAACACTGCCTATGAAAAATAAAATGAAATAATGAATTAAAAAACTTAACTAAACAAACACCTAAAATAGAACACTATACTAACCACGCACGTTTAAAAATAAATTCATCTATTAATTCGACACATTCACAAAAAAGGTGTGTCACCCCAATACAAAACAGAACAAAAGAGGAAATAAAAGTCAGCAAAACCTTTGTCTGATATGCTGTGCCATTGGCGAATGAAAACATTAAACCTAGGGGAGGCAATAGTGTATCTGATTGGTTAGCTAGCTTAACTAAACACCACATGTAGATATAAAAAAAACACCTGGTAACACGAATTTCATGCAGTTTAGCCTGGGGATGCCCTATAAGGATGAAACGCGGATGCCTCTGTGTAGCTTGATTGTCATAAATATATATTTTATACTTTATCGTATATATACGCATATATGTGTGGGTGTGGGTGTGATTAAACACCGAATTATTAAGTAAAACTTAATGGCTTTGAGTATATCAATTCTTTAGAAGAAGGATCTTGTAATTGAAATTATGAAAAAATATATATTTCAAGGGGATGATTCTAGTTTTGTAATCATTGCAGCATCCAACGACTTCCGCTGAAATTCACGGGGGAGAACGTCGCACGGGTGGACCGGTAGGAGACGTTGTAATAATCATGACATCTTACCCCAAGCATAGTTTCCTTAATGAGGATTTCAATTTTAATTAGAGGATTGGAATATGAAATAAATACTCGGGTTGATTAATAACATGAAACATTATTTCAAATCACCCTTTGTTTAATTTCGTTATTACATATGATATTAAATATAAAGTTTTGTATGTGTGTATGTTTATATATTTATATGTAAATTATTCACTCCTTAACTAATTAACAGATCATGATGAATTTTGGAACACGGACGCTATGCGTAAAGGTGAGTATTGTGGGCTATATTTAGTTTGATTGGGGTAAAAAGGGGGTAGAAACCCTTTGTGAAAATAAAGATACCATCGATTGTTTGTGTAAAAATAGAAATTAGACATCAATCAATAAATATTCCTTAAATCTAGTTAATTTGGAGTATTTTATTACTTATGAGGGTAAAAAACGAAACGATATTGTGTGTAGGTGAAAATACATTTTAATATTTAAAAAGAATATCTCTCTCTCTCTCTATATATATATATATATATATATATATATATATATAGAGAGAGAGAGAGAGAGAGAGAGAGAGAGAGAGAGAGAGAGAGAGAGAGAGAGAGAGAGAGAGAGAGAGAGAGTGAGATAGATTTAGATTTTTCACTTATAGAATAAATCATTCAGTGAAGACCGGGGTTGTTCCAATAAAAACAAGCTCGATGATACTCGATTACAGAGTACAGAGCATTTATATGTGATTTTATGAAGGCTTACCAAAGCATTCCTTTCAGGACACCAATGATCACCATTAAAGATATTTTTTCTTACAAATATTATTTATTCAAATTAAATGTTTTTTCCTACACGTGTTTCACTACCAAGCAGTTACTTGCTTGGCAGATCATCAGGGAAATTAAATGTCTGGAATACTGGTTTCAACTGCCGACAATACACAATGTGGCGTTGCAATAGTTGAGGTCACTTAAGAAGAGAAGAGGAAAAAAAATAAAAATAAAAGTCAAAATTAAAAAACAAGGAAGAACAACGATAAAAAAAGAAAGTCCTAGAAAAGTCTTAGAAAAGTAGCTCGTTCATTATTTCTTCCACCAAGCCAACAAGCAAATAATCGGTCCCAAATACATTTTTAAAAACCCCAAAAACCGGAACATTGTGCGATAATACACTTTCACGTCGGCCGGCACAATGATGAATAAATCCCCCCCCACAAAAAAACAAAAGAACTAAATCATTCAAGTTACCGCTCACAAGTTACCATTCCAATCCAATGATAGTATGGGAATTCTAGATCCAACTTCTCACAAAGAAAAGTCAACACAAATGTCAACACAAAAGTCAACACAAATGGTGTTTGTTTCGAAGGGCAAGAAATCAGCCATTGAAATAAGGCTCTTTGAACTCGAACGAACATTTGTGTTGACTTTTCTTTGTGAGAAGTTGGATCTAGAATTCCCATACTATCATTGGATTGGAATGGTAACTTGTGAGCGGTATCTTGAATGATTTAGTTCTTTTGTTTTTTGTGGGGGGGGGGGGATTTATTCATCATTGTGCCGGCCGACGTGAAAGTGTATTATCGCACAATGTTCCGGTTTTTTGTTTTTTTTTAATGTATTTGGGACCGATTATTTGCTTGTTGGCTTGGTGGAAGAAATAATGAACGAGCTACTTTTCTAAGACTTTTCTAGGACTTTCTTTTTTATCGTTGTTCTTCCTTGTTTTTTAATTTTGACTTTTTTTTTTTTCCTCTTCTCTTCTTAAGTGACCTCAACTATTGCAACGCCACATTGTGTATTGTCGGCAGTTGAAACCAGTATTCCAGACATTTAATTTCCCTGATGATCTGCCAAGCAAGTAACTGCTTGGTAGTGAAACACGTGTAGGAAAAAAACATTTAATTTGAATAAATAATATTTTTAAGAAAAAATATCTTTAATGGTGATCATTGGTGTCCTGAAAGGAATGCTTTGGTAAGCCTTCATAAAATCACACATATATATATATATATATATATATATATATATATATATATATATATATGTAAGGGCTACTGTGATTAGGTGCCAGTATGATATGAGGCATCCTGTTGGTTCACATGACATTTAAATGTTTGCATCTTGGTACTGGCGGGAAAAAGAAGGAGCAGGAAGGGAATTCCAAAAGCAATCGTTCTGAGAAAAGAATCTATTTGAATAGAAAGTTTTTCGGCATCTTAGGACACTTACAGTGAAGGGGTGGTATTTTTTGCTAGTCAGGGGCTGGGGGTCGGAGTATTTGCATAGGGGTGGGTGCAAGTGCAGTTATTTCATTGGTGCACTTTCCATAGAAGTATTTGTAAAATCAGCATGTGGGTGCAAAACTGCAGTGAGGCGACAGGGGCTGGAGCTTGGTGGTATAAGACATTTTTAGAAGCATGTCTTAACGCTAGTTATAGCGATTCTGATATTAATGTTATAAGTCTATAAGACTTTTAGAACTCAACGTTTTGTGGTATTAAAATATGCCTGTGCCCAGGAGAGATGGAAAAATCTCATTGGCTATTTATGCCATCCGTAATTGTAAGAGTTTGATTTTCAAAATTAGAATGTTCTATGAAGACATTGTTTGAAAACATATTTTAGAAATGTTTTTGAGGGATTTCACTTCTGAAAAAAACAAGAACGAATGTTGCTTCAAACTTAAGCGTGACAGACCGACGTAAATACTAGTTTGAATTTAGTACGACATCCCGACGAAAATGTCTTTTTTATTAAGCGTGACAGACCGACCGACCCAAATATTACTTAGAACTTAATCATTAAAATACTTAAGCATTATAGGCTGACATAAATTTGAGTTGCAACCTATGCATAACAGGCCGACGAAAATGCTATATCAAATTTTAGTATGACAGGCCGATGAAAATGCTATTTGCAACCTAAGCGTGACAGGCTGACGAAAATACTATTTCAAATTTTAGTACGAAAGGCCGATAGAAAATACTATTTGCAACCTAAGCGTGACAGGCTGACGAAAATGCTATATCAAATTTTAGTATGACAGGCCGATGAAAATGCTATTTGCAACCTAAGCGTGACAGGCTGACGAAAATACTATTTCAAATTTTAGTACGAAAGGCCGATAGAAAATACTATTTGCAACCTAAGCGTGACAGGCTGACGAAAATGCTATTTCAAATTTTAGTACGAACGGCCGATAGAAAATACTATTTGCAACCTAAGCGTGACAGGCTGACGAAAATGCTATTTCAAATTTTAGAACGAACGGCCGATAGAAAATACTATTTGCAACCTAAGCGTGACAGGCTGACGAAAATGCTATTTCAAATTTTAGTACGAACGGCCAATAGAAAATACTATTTGCAACCTAAGCGTGACAAGCTGACGAAAATGCTATTTCAAACTTAAGCATTATATACCGATGAAAATGATATTTGTTATCTTAGCGTGACAGACCAACGAAAATGCTATTTCAAACAGTAATATGGCTTGGTGACAAAAATACTATTTTAAACTTAAGCCTGACAGGCCAACAAAAATACTATTTGCAGCCTATGCGTTACAGTCGTACCAAAATGTTATTTCTAACTTAAGCATGACAGACCGATAAAAATGCTATTTTAAATTTAAGCATGATCGACTGACAAAAATCCTATTTTGAACTTACGCGTGGCAAGCCGACGAACCATGGTGTTTCAAACGTAACATGACAGGCCGATGAAAATTCTATTTCAAATTGAAGCGTTACAGACGGACAACCCCCGCCGACGGACTGTACCGCTCATAGACATGCGTGGTCGCATCGAAAAGAAATACATAATTGAGTGTTTCCGTGATTTTCTCATTAGAAAAAAAATTCTTTGAAAATAGAATAAAATAAAGGATATTTTTAACTTTCCGCAGACATCTATATGAAATATATAATGAGGTTTCTGTCTGGGGAAATAGCACAAGGATGAAAAAGTCGCGATAACTTTATTCATATTTTATTATTTATCTTAATTTAAAATATCCAAAGACAAAAATGCACTGATTAATTTGAATGCGAGAAAAAAAAACTGTTAAATAAAAGATTGTGTTTCTAATTGCGGAACACAATTTTCTAGAAGTTCGTTTATATTTGGTTATTAGGTAGACTGGCTGAAAAAATAATACTTCTCAAAGGGAGGATAGACGTTCTTACAGAGTTAATGACCAGCTTATAACTGCAAACTGCAGCGGAAAAAAAATGTCATTGCCTTCCTTTGAAATAATATGATTGATAATTTGAGAAATATATATAAAAAATAAAAATAGTAAATAAAAATAAAATGAATATTGAACTGTATTGTATCTTTTCCAGCCGAGCAGGTGACATTCTTTGGCTCTTCTTCTTTTTTCGTATGTCTTTTTGGACCTTCAGCTCAGTGGAAGCAAGCCAGTCCAAAGTTTCATCGTCTAGATTAATAACGTCCAGATCGCCATTTGGTGGCTGATGTTTGGAGCAGCTGATGATGACGTGTTCCATTGTCTGCAGGGGGGGCATATTCGCATTGGGCAGTGGGCACCATCCATGAATACCCCACCTCTTCATCGACTCGCCAAAGCGTCCCACACCTGTGCTCAGGCGATTGGGCGTTGTCCACTGCTTGCGCGACAGGTGCTAGCTAGGGACATATGTAAGGTCCTTGATATAGTGGTTAATCAGAAATTAATTTTGAAGAGTTATATTCACCAATCAATCGGAAATAAAATTTATTCACCCAATCAATCGGAAATAAAATTTATTTTTACCATAATATTTAAATGATAACTTTTCGTTTTACAAAGTTTTAAACTATAAAACAGCAAAAATCAATGTTGACTGTTTGTTTGATAAAAAAAAAATCAGACAAACTCTTCGCTTATTAAGTTTTAAATTATACCAAAACATCACTGTTTTATAAAAATCTTACATTATTAAATTTTAAAAAAACACCGTTCGCTGTTATTATTGTTCACTTTATTGATTGTTTTCGATAAAAACTTCTAATTTTATGGCTTCCGGTTGATTGTCTGCCCTGTTTTCAAAATTGAGAACAAATAAATTCTGATTCACAGCTAAACTAAAGAAGTACCCAAACTCAGATACTCAGTAAAAATAAGCAACCAAAATATCACAGCTTTATAAAAGAACTAGCAGCAAAAACTGGCATTGCCCAGGATTGAACTAGTAACCGAGATCGAACCCGAATTACTTTTAGCGCCGAGTCACACAGAATGTCACACTGAGTGATTCGTCTCGTTGTCATGGGCAAAGCGTCGTGTTACAACCCTCCTGATGTATATACCATGGACACAGACAAAATATACCAGATAAATTATCATAAAATGAAGAATAGTTAATGCCGAATTGTTTAGATGTAAAATAATATATTATTATGTTTTCTATTGTCTACAATGCCGCCATTTTGTGTTTCATGCGCTATTCACAAAATGGTCGCATAATCTTATACACGGACATTGTAATGGAAGTTGTTTTTGTGTATGTTTTTTTTTAGTGATCTGAAAGCCGGACTTCCGGTTCTAAACGAGTGTCGATATCAAGTTTCGCTAGCGAGAAATAATTTATTGCTATCAATTCGCGTGCACAATGGTTTCCTTATTCAGCTCGGAACTTTCTATTTTAAGAGTGTGTTTACTTTACTTTTAAAAAATAAATAAATAAATAAATAAACTTCCGCAGAATAATGTCTATAAACAAGGACTCGCGAGCGTATAGAAAAAGCTTTAAAAAATTGCTAACAGCATTTAACTACAGGAACTTTATTCTAATATCAGCACAAACATATACATACGGTACCGTCCAAAATTAAGGAACAAAAATAAAATCTTCCTAATCCTAAATAAATTATATTTTAATATTTGTAAAAATTTTACTACATATGTATATTATGTAGTTGGACTTTTACCGAGATTTTCAGATGAATTAAAATAATATTATTAAAGTTATTTACCATTTTACATATTTCAAGTGCCCAAAATTGAAGAACATTAAGGAAAAAATAATTGTTTAAAGTTTAAAACAGTAGTTTTTTTGTATAAAAGGATGAAAATAAATATTCTAAACTTTAATTATCTGCTGCTAGTCATACTATATCAATCATGTCAAAAATGAATAAAACTGATTTAAGCGACAATGCAAAAATCGTCAAATTAAGAAAGGAAAAGTCGACACTAGAAGAGATCGGAAAACGTGTGAAACGTTCAAAACGTGTTGTAAGCCGAGTTCAACTCTATAAAGAAACTGGAAGGTTAAGTAACACAAAGAACCTTGGTAGATCAAGAAAGACAACGGCAAAAGAAGACAGAGTTATACAATGCCTAGTGTTAAAAGACCGTTTCCTTACAGCTGGCAAAATTTCTAAACAAATGGAACGTGTCACGAATGTTTCACGACTGTGTTAAGAAAAACTGTTAAATTTGCTCTTCTTTAGTTTGAAGAAGTTGACTCTCTGTGAAGAGTACAACAGAAACATGTATGCACATATGCAACCAATAATTTTTGTATAAGTACAAATGTATATATATATATATATATATATATATATATAATGAAAGAAGGTTGACTTAAGATTGATCCAGGTAATGAGTGACAGTCCAAATACGAGGAATTGAAAGAATTGAAAAAGTTGTCCAATCGTGAGGTGCGTCAGCAATCGATGAAGTGAAAAGTATCCAATGTTTAAGTTCATTATTACAGCGATAAATAAATAAAATCAAATAATATAAAGAGTTCAATAAACTCACTCAAAATTCTAAAAACTTGATCTGCGCAGTACAAATCAAAACGCTACCTGGATCAATCTTCAGTCAACCTTCTGGATATCTTTCCTGGTGATGTTTTTTTAAATTGTATGACTTGAATGGATTGTATAGATTCAATAAAAAAAGTATGTTTTTGGGTTGATATATTTGATGTTATATATTTTTATGTATTTTTGTATACATTTTTATATATTTTTTAAGTGTAATTTTATTACCGGTAGTAATACTACTGCAGTAATGGTCCTCTGAGGAGAAGAATTATCTTTGTAAAACTCATGAGCTAAGGACGTTAGGATTCTTTGCTTGAACTTTGAATTCTAATAAAATTTGATTGACACCTTATTTTATTATTTCATTTTATATTATAATATTAATGCGCTATCCAGTATATTGAGCTTCAGTTTTTATCCGGATGTTCCACTAATGATAAGATATTAGTTGGATTACTTTAAATATATATATATATATATATATATATATATATATATATATATATATATATATATATATAGTAAATTCTGAAAATATATTTATGGCAATTAAGCTACACAGATGCTCCCGCGTTTCATCCCCGGGACGGGGGGAATCTTCAGGGAATGAAACGCGGAGCCCTCTGTGTAGCTTAATTGCCATAAATATATTTTCATAACTTATTACCTAGCTCTACTTACGTATCGAGCACTGTTGAAGTAAATACTTAAAACTGAGAAATAAAAAATTATATCTCCTCATAAAATTTTATGTGGATCTATGAAATATATATATATATATATATATATATATATATATATATATATATATATATATATATATATATATATATATACGAGTGTACATCCTTCGTCAAAAAATATGCTACGTTTGTGTCCGCACTAATTTTCATATAAAATGGCGTTCTAGTCGTGTAAGTTAACAAAAGAAATAAGAATGAAAGGCAACATCTAAAACTGAAAAGTTTTAAAAAGAAAGAAAAACGTACAAATCGGCATAGAAAAGAAGAAAGTAAAACATCTCAGTATGGAAATAGAATGAAGGATTTCTTTCAGAATTAATTTTAAACGGAGGTGGTTTGTAAGACTTGCTATCCGTTTTCTCTTTCCCCCAAACAGTTGATATAATTTTGTCTAGTAGTTTTTTACTCGTTAGCTTTTGTATAAAAGAACGAATATATATATATATATATATATATATATATATATATATATATATATATATATATATATATATATATATATCTTCTTTGTAATATAGCAGGAAAAATCCCAGCAGAGTGCTCGATTAATTGAGAATTAAAGTTAAAAATTAATAATTAAGAGGGTAATATTTATTTATTTTGGTGTAGAACAATTTGTACCAAAATAAATAAATATATATATATATATATATATATATATATATAAGGTGAGCCAAAAGTAAGTGGACAGTAAAAAACATTTTCCTTCTTGATTTACACAGCTTTGAAGCCTGCCTCTTACGCTACGACAAAAAATGTTTTTATATATGTTTTTTTTTACTGTCCACCTACTTTTTGTACACCCTGTGTGTATATATATATAGTCTCAGAAGTTTCTCAACCATTAAAACTATATTTAAAAAAAACCCTAATAGTCCCAAGTCTTTCAGTGGAAAATCATTCATGTAAGTCAATTTATTTTTTACAGTTATTATATTAGTGTGTTTCTAACACTATTTTAAGGGATCATCAGTTGTTTACAATGAAAAACTGTTTCGGAAATTTAAATATATATATATATATATATATAGTTCACCCCAAACAAGGCAGGCCGCCACTGTAGACGTAACGGGGCTACTGAGAAAAAGGGTGAAAGTTTTTTGGGGGGAGGGGGGAGCTCCGCAGCGAGATGTCTGTTTACATTAGTTTTAAATTTCTGCATGTTAGTACCGTCAGGAAAACAGGGAGCAGGGAGGGAGTTCCAGAGTTCAACAGCACGAGGAAAGAAGCTTTCGGAGTAGAACGCTCCTTGGCATCTGGGGACCTCCACAGTGAATTGATGGGATATATATATATATATATATATATATATATATATATATATGAATAAAAATTGGGATAAAATTATCCGACGTAATGGAGAATGAAAAGGGAAAGCTAAAATCTATGTTATTTATGTGTTCATCAACGTTTCGTCTTTATTAAAAGACTTCCTCAGGATAAAGAAAACAATGTAGAAAAAATCATACAAAATATTAATTTTGATTTTTCAGAAAGAGTCCAAACTTCGGCATGGTTGTAGACGCGAGCAAGCTAAAACTGAAAATCGTGATTTTGGTTATGGCGTTATGAGCAGTAGTCTGTCTCATTCAAAGGACGCGAAGTGAATGCAATGATGGCGTCGACTTATTAGCTTCCCATGTCTATTCTTAGCTATGAAGTTTGTCTGGGTCAAAATATGTCATAGCGAAGCTTGGCTGGCAGTAGATTGGAAGTCTGAATCTACCGTTATATTCTAACCTTTATATATATATATATATATATATATATATATATATATATATATATATATATATATATATATATATATATACATATATATATATATCCCTACATCTAGGCTGGGGCACCATCCACTAGTCTCTCCCTGTTAGACAAGGTCCAAAAAGAGTCGCAACATATGTGTTAATCTTATTTATTTATCATGCCCCTTTAAGGTATAACATAAAGCAATCTTGTGGGATTTTACGTGTCTGACCTAAATATAAATAATATGAAAAATAGATATTTTATTCTGACTAGCTATTTCCCTCATTGTATTTATGCAGAATGTTCTTTACATTAAAACGTTTTAATTCGCTTTAGTTTCTTTACGAAAATATTTTTTACGACCAGGAAGAGTATTAATAGAGTCCCGATTTACTTGCCTCATCACTGGGACAGAGTTAAACACAAAGTAGTTTTTAATGTATGAATAATCCAGATTCTAATAAAGAAACGCTTGATTGGAAAAAAAAATAAAATTGGCTTAGTCTAGAACGATTTCTCTTTCACTGACTGGGGCCAGAAACGATTAAATGCAGATACTACGCTTTGCTCCTAGCAAAAAAAAACTTAGAAAGGCAATTTTTATTACCTGCGCACTGTATTTTTATTGGGGGTAAAACCAAATTCCCCAAAAAGGGTCACTCTGGATTGTGACAAAAATAAAATTGCCTCAGTCTAAGAATATTTATGGCGGACGACAAAAACATAAAGCGTAATACTGGAACAGATACTACGCTTTGTTCCTAGCCAAAAGGTACAGAATTTGAGCTCCAATTATTAAGGATATGATTCTTATTTTAGTTATACGGTAAAAATATCGGTGATCTCCCTTATATTTTGAGCTTTCTATTTTCAATCTTTTCGTGGCTTATAGATTATTATTTTATTTTTTTTACTTGAAACTAAAATGGCATAAAAGAATCTTGAACAACGCCAGGTAAAGACAGCTTCTTGTTTGTATTACATCCTGGCAAGCTGAAAGAATAATCCCTTTTACGTGATTACGCGTTATTATCGTTTCAAACGTCAACTTAAATCGAAATGAAACGAATATCGTATATTGCAGATATTAATGCAGTGGAGGCTGCATTCCAACATGCATTATTGAAACAGTATTTTTTTTTTCTAGAAAACGTTAGAAATAAAAAATAAAACTTCTTGAAACTAGCAAAAAGTGACAAAAAGAATTACTTTCAGCGGCCATTTTTTTATGAAATAGCAAAAATAAAATCCGCTGAAAACGGCTGGAAGTGCAAAAGCCTCGTTATGGAATCGATTCATCAAACAACAACAAAATGGCCGATTATATATTGCTCGTTATTCGTGTGGATCCATTCACTGGTAATGCGCATAAAGTCGATGCCCCGTAGAAAAATAATGAAGCTTTTCATCCAAGCTGGAGATAATGCAACCACGATTCTCTTTTTAAATCTTCCATCAAACACGGAAAAAAAAGGAACAACGTTACTTCAAAGTAAAAAAAAAGTATGTTATATTATGAGAAACTAGAAGAATACACACCTCGGGACGGGTAAAATTAATTTCCCAACATATCATTTTTGCACCACTTTTATGTCGAAGATTAAAATCAACATATAATACTACTACAGCTTATGTCTAGAATCCTTATTCCAGTTTCGATCAAAATAATTTACATGATTTTAATTCTAGAAAATGTCAAAAATGGATAAAATTTAATGCAAATCTGAAATATTTGAATTTTCACATGAGAGCTTGTACACATATTATGGCCAATAAAAACCTATAATATACACCAAAGAAACTGAAATTTGTTGAAATTGTATCAATTGTGTTTAATGTTGCATGGCTGCTTACCTTTTCTCGTGGGCATTCGGCTGTTTGTTGGTTTATTCGGCCGCTTCACGTCTATTGCTGTTGGGCTGTCGATTAAAGCACGAGGCAGCAAAAACACACGGACGCTGAGTTCTAGCTTTAAGACTTTTTATTTAGATACACACAGGACGTCAACTGGACTCATGTACGTGTGTGTTCAAGAGAGAGAACCAGTAAGTTACTTGGGAAGAGAGATATCAGTTGGGTCATTAGGGCCACTGCACCCAGGCTTAGCCCCTCCGCGGGGTAAGTTCGTTTCGCGTCTCACTTGTTTCATCGTCAGCACAAAAAGGGCTCGAATATCATTCCAACAGAAGTGACATCACTCGACTTCCGTTTCCACTCCTCCCATCTCTTTAAGGAAGCTCTCCTACTCTTGCGCCCTCCATTACCTGGGCCCGTTTCCTGATGTTAAAGATTCACAAAAATCGGTGGTATCTGAATTGGGCTTTACTCTCCCTTTTTTTTTCACTGCGTTGCATGAAACTAAATGAAACTAAATGAAACTAAATGTAGCGTACATTACCCACCCTAATGCTGAGCAGCTGTATCCCAAAAGTCATAATGATCCGATAATTCGTTTAGAATTTAATCTTATACATAAAAATATATAAACATACATATGCACATCATAATCAGCAGCAGCGGCAGCTACAGCAGCAGAACCATCATCGTCACCACCACCATCATCGTCATCGTCGTCACGATCGGCATCATCATCATCATCGTCGTCGTCATCATCATCATCATCGTTGTCGTCATCGTCGTCGTCATCATCATCGTCATCATCGTTGTTGTCATCTTCATCGTCGCCATCATCGTCATCATCGTGATCGTCATCGTCATCATCATTATCATCATCATCATCGTTGTCATCATCATCATCGTTGTCGTCATCGTAGTCATCATCGTCATCATCATCATCATCATCATCATCATCATCATCATCATCATCGTTGTCGTCATCATCATCGTTATCGTCATCATCATCGTTGTCATCGTCGTCATCGTCATCGTCGTCATAATCATCATCATCATCATTGTCTTTTTTTATTTCACTCCTGATGGTTTCTTTCCACCTTGTTTTATTCCTGGCTAGGCGTGGCCAAGTAGGACCTAGTGTACTATCGATGGTCGTCCCTCCACCGACTTTTTGGCCTTCCACTAGGTCTTTTCCATGTAATATGCCTGTACATAACTTCATATAAATCGAAATATGATATTAAAGTGAAATAAGTTGAGGTTTCAGTAAAACCGTTTTACAAATATAAAAAAAAAATGTTGATCATATGAAAAACTAATGCCCAAGAGATAACGGGAATAAAATCAATATTATTGATACGACAGTATCAAAACATGGTCGTATCGATAAATAATGTCAATATGTTATCGTGTTCGTGTCTCGTTTACTAGCAGAACTGGATGTTTGAACAACTCGGCGCGTGTGGCAAAAATCAACATTATTTCATTATTTCACATCGTCACTCGGCCGACCAATCAAATCTCATCAATCGCCGACCAATCAGATCTCATCAATCGCCGACCAATCAGATCTCATCAAACCGCTTTCATCATGATCAGCTGACACAGGTATATGAAAGACTAACGAGGCGCCTTTTCGACAATATCCAGGTGCTTACTTGTGTTTATGGTTTCCTGTTCTCAAACTTACCAATAATAACCATGAACCGTTATATGTTACACGTTGCTGCTATTAAAACCTTCAAATGATTCTGAAATAAAAGAAAATTTCATTATTATACTAAATGTGAGTGAATCAACGTTTGTTTCCCTAATGCTTATTTCCTATAAACTTTAATAACTACATGATAAACACATTGTAAAATATACATTAGTTCTAGAACTAACACGTCACTCAATTATTCCCGGGTCTAACTAAGACAACACAACTTTTAAACAAAATTCTACTTTATTCATCAAAATAGTTTTCTTCCAGGGTGATGCTCTAATTCCAACACTTCTCTATAAATTCAATGCCCATAACGATTATTCTGGCTTACAAAATTCGACTCACTTTCCGATATCACTTCATCATTGGAGCCAAATCTCTTTCCCTAAAGTAATTTTTGAAGTCTGCAAACAGCTGGTAATAATTTAGTTTAGTTTATTTTTTTTGGTGAAATCTCACGTTGCCAAAGTTGGTCATGTGTTGGTTTATTTTAACCGTCACTTAGAAGTGCAAAATTCTGAACGAAATGTGCATTACGACCAGAGTGAAAATTTAGCGAAACTGGCGTGGAACGATCGATGCTCATTAGCTAAAAGGCTTTTAAAACGCCGCTATCTCGACCTTTCCGCTGCATCAATTACATTTAGGGAAGAAAACGTCTTTGCCACAAGACCATGACTCAATTTAACACAAAGGACAAGTAAGCATTTATACGTAAACAATCACATACGCACACACATATATACGTGTCCACGACTAAATAAAAGGATGCCTATATAATGAATCCATTTGTCATGTAATATACCAGATGGGTGACACTTTTGTGGATAGCAGGCGCTGTATGTGGACACCTAGCTATGGGCAAATAACGTCGCCAACCAGCATTGCCTAGCGTGGCGCGACTATGGCAAACCCTCTGAATTACAATCACCAATAAGGTGGTCAGAAACCAGAAAGGGGTTCCTCCTCCAGGAGTGATCAAAAACTTGATGGTGATAGTGATGATGATATAAAAACCATTAACACAATACTTTCTGGCGTTTTCTAAAAGTGTTACATTGCTGGTTTATGATATGTTCGTAGAATGTCGGAATCTCTGGCGTCGTAGAACTCTCGTCTGGGGATCCAGAACGAACGTGTCTCGCTGCTAATGGGACGATATGTCGTTTCTCGATTCGCATTTCCCAGCTGCAGGGAAACTATTCGTACTAACCGTGGCTCTTTCTTCACTGTCATTGCCTCGCCGTTGTATGGGCACTATTTATACTAACCGTGCGCTCTTCCTCTTCGCCGTCATTGACGTCGCTCGCTTTGTGTCGCGACTGCTATCATCTGCCGTTTCGCCGAGCGTCAACTTCGCTCGTATTTCTTCGTAAGCTGAAATAAAATCCTACACGCACAATAAAATATAACAAGGCTTCTCCTTTTTAATTTAGAGCCATTTATTTACTATACTGCTTGTCGATACTGGGCAAGTTCGTTGTAGCAGAAAGAGAGGCTTACGCTAGTTATTTTTCTAACTACTTAGCTACTTGTAAAGGAAGGAAGATGGAGACTTCGTCTGGCTCTACTTCGGGGGATCCGAAATCCTTAGCTTGTAATCGCTACATGGCTAAAGCGTGTTCTCACGTTGGCTTCCAGCCAAGAACTCCAAATCTAACTTAGTTATCGCACCGGGAATACTGTGACGTCACGAAATCTCGTGATCAACACGCAGGTGTGACCTAATCTTTGAACTTAAGGTCTCGTCACCCGTCACCGCGACCGTGAGAAACATCGTACCAAAGTTGCACGAGGTGACTCCGCTACAAATCGCGCAAGTCAAACCCGATCTCCAACAGACACGTCAACTCCCATAGTGTCATTATCTAACAAAAATAAATCCATTAAAACTATTTTTGGTACCAGTATAGAATAGTTAACTGTCGATAAATCGTAAACAAAAAATAACAACAAATATAAAACTTAAGGAAAAAGCAAAATTTTGCCACTTGCCTTAAGTTTTAAATTTTAAAGATGCTTAAATAAATGAACTTCCCCAAATTTATACTAATCAGCGACCATGCGCGATTTAAGTTCAAATTTAAAAGAGACATTTACACCGTAAGTCACCACAACATCGGACGTCATTTCTACAAGACCAAGAAGTGACTGTTACGAAAAAAAAACATAAGGATAATACCTTTTATTTGTTTAAATTACTGATGAAGCTCGTGATACCGAGCAAAATTATTAGAAAAAAAGTCAAGATGAAAATATATATATAATATATATATATACAGGGTGGGCCAAAATAAGGGTCCTATCTTTAAATTTGAATAACTTGAATTTGAATAACTTCCACAAAATAAAAGTTAAACTCACCAAACTTTATGTGTGTGTAGACTGACCCTTCCGAGAGTTTTTGAAATAAACAAAACACATTTTAGCCGAAAAACACTTCTTAAAACTTACAAAAACTAAAGTATTGTTTTTTACACTGTTTTGAGTTTTTTAAGCAAAAAATAATGTTTTCTAAATGAGGGTACGTTCCTTAGGGCTAATACGGCTCATGCTTGCTTCGGAAGGGGTCCTTTACTTATTCTAAAAAAAAATATTTAAAAAAATAAATAAATAAAAAAGTTATGAATTTTTAAAAATAGGACCCTTATTTTTGCCCACCCTGTATATGTATTTCGATTTTAATAAAAAAAAGATCTACATCTAAGACATGGTTTTTTTAATGCATTTTGCTTGCTTTTTTTTTAGTTTTAAATTTTAAAGATGCTTAAAGTAATGAACTTTCCCAAATTTATAAAAACAAATAATTTATACTGAACGCAGTAGAATATAATTATCTACTGACATATTTTTACGTGCTAAAACTGTTTGTAATATATTTTATTTCGACGAAAGCTGGCTTATCGTCACACGAAAACCAAAATGACTGCCGATATGTCGATTAATTGTTGATAGGTTTTTCTGAGAAGATAGTAAAAATGACTAAACTTACAATTAGCACTAAGGTCGAGTGGCAAGCCCTAGCCCCGACTAAGAGCTAAGGGTGGGGTCAGTCATTTCTCTTTTATCTTTTCAATAGGAGAGAAAATATAGGCGTGCGTCTTTATTTTAATTTTAATTTTGTGTCGCAAAGACAGATTTTAACAAAATCAAATTTTAAAATTAAAAACTATAAAAACAGTTTCAGCGCGTTGAAAATATACAGATTGGTGGATAATTAAATTATACTGAATTCGGTAGAAGTTACTTGTTGCCGTTTTCTTTTGTTTACGGTTTCTCGATTGTTAACTATTCTGCACTTTTTACCTTCAATTTATGTTTCGAAACTTTTTAAATGATGATTAATAATGTTGATTATTTGGATTATTCGGAATAATATTCATATCTTAGTTGTTCTATACACCGCGTTTCGACCGATGTAACGTCCGGCGGTATATTTTATGTCCAAGAAGTTTACAAGGTGAGGAAGTTCCAGAGACCAGCAGCTCGAGGAAATAAGCTATTGGAGTAGAAGGCTATTCGGTTTCTGGGACCTCCACAGTGAATGGATGGGGCTTAACTGATTATTAGGTTGGTTGAGTGTATTTACGTCGAACAGCAAGTTCGTCGGAGCACATTCCATTGAGGTACTTGTAAAACAAGCACAAGGATGCATCTTTGCGGTGATGGGACAGGGGCTGGAGCTTAGAGGATAGTGAGGAACCTATCAGATTGAGACTCTTTTTTGGAACTTTTTCTAACAGGGAGAGACTAATGAATGGTGTACCAGCCCAGATGTGACAACAATACTTCATGCATAGGCGGATGGTGGCTTGTAGAGATATAGAATACTGTTAGGTGTGAGAAGTTTTCTAGCACGGTAGAGGGAACCCACTTTTTGCAGCAGCCTTGGCAATGTCTTCTATGTATTTGTTCATATTCATGTTATCAGTGAATGTACTGTTTTTGACTGTTAATGAACAGAGAGAAAGAGAGAGAGAGAGAGAGAGAGAGAGAGTAACGGACGTGAGCGTGATAGATTATCTATAATATAAGAGCGGAAAAGGCAAACATTATAGAGTGAGAGAGTGTGAGAATGATCGATATAATCTTTGTAAGAAATTAGTCACTTGTTTGGATAATTGCAAATTGCGGCAAATTATAACAATTAAAATATAAATGCTTTTAGACAGAAATTAATCCCATAACTTACGAATTCATTAAGCATTCATTTTGTGTGAGGTAATTATATAGAAAAAAGTCTTCGGGGGAAACATTGATTGACTCAGCTTTAGTGTATATATATATATATATATATATATATATATATGTGTGTGTGTGTGTGTGTGTGCATGTGCGTGTATATATATATATATATATATATATATATATATAGAGAGAGAGAGAGAGAGAGAGAGAGAGAGAGAGAGAGAGAGAGAGAGAGAAATGTGATACTTATAAGGCAATACAATGCAGAGATGTGACGGATAGACACAAGTTGGAGCAAATAAGACATATAGTGGTGGAACAAATTAAATAGTTTCACTCTTAATACAATGTATACATACACACACATATATATATATATATATATATATATATATATATATATATATATATATATATATATATATATATATACCTAACCCGAAACCCTAACCTTAACCGTAACTCGAAACCGTAACCGTAATCGTAACCCGAACCCGAACCCGAACCCAGAAAATACTATTCCAGACTTAACTGTGACCTACTCACAGACTGATTGATGAAACCATCTTAAAATCCTATTTCCAACGTGACAGATTGATCATCATTCAGTTTGAAACCTAATCGTGACCAACCGACGGACTGATTCCCTTATAAAGATGCTTTGGCGCATCCAATAAACTCAAGAGCCAAATGTATTTAATACTTAATAAATATCGCCTCCGAGATTATCTCTAGTCGATATTCCGCTCAGTTTAGCCGAAAAGAGCGGAAAAGACAATCGAATCGTTAACCGCTTCACGTTCTTCTCAAGTGAATGATTCCGATCGCCTTCCCATTGCCATTCAGCTTCCGAAACGTTTGGAGAACAAGAATTGACATTTCGTCCTTATTTAGAAGTTCACGCAACTGTTAAGTAGTAGACAACCGGTTGCCTTTAATGTGGACGCTTAGAGTCTGCTATTTATTTCCATCGACACAAGTGGTTGGTGACGCCAGTAACTCGAGGACGCCAATTATTCTTTCAGGGTGAAACAAATTTTTTTGGGGTGGGGTTTTATTGTTGCTTTGTTTCTGTTTTTCGCCTTTTGTATATGCTATTTCCGTCTATTTACACGAAATCTAGAATGCGTTTTATTAGATTGAATCTCGTTTAATTCCGTGTCAAGGACAAGCTTCCTCAGCCATGTCGAACCCCAAACAACATCTCAGGAAGAGACCAGACTACAGCTGTGGACCAGACGGCTATAAAATGGCCCCACTCATAACGACATGGGAATCCCTAACATCTTAGGAAGAGACCAGACTACAGCTGTGGACCAGACGGATATAAGATGGCCCCACTTATAACTACATGGGAATCATTGCTTCTGAGGAACTCTCTCCCGGTTCAGAGGCACCCTGGCTCCAGTGGAAAACACTAAACCGTCTGAGAACGGGAATGGGGCGATCAAAAATTGCTATGAGGAGATGCGGCTACAAAACTGACCCAACCATCTGTGAATGTGGAGAGGAAGACCATACGATGTAACATTGCCTAGTCTGTCCCTACTGCCTGATCGGTGTAGCTTGAAAGATCTTGCAGAGTACACCACTATTGCAAAGGACTGCATAAAACAGAGGGAAACTGCCATCTGAACACATGCTTCAAAGACACGCAAAGAAGAAGAAATTCAATGCAATTCTGCTGTATTTGATTATTTTTTTATTATATATTACATATAAAATTAATAACCCACTACCGAACCAGATAGCGTTTTTAAGAACATATAACCAAATATATATTTTAAAGGAAGGTAAATTGCGGGTGTGTATTTTTTTTTTTTTTTGTGGTAGGATGGGGGATAACAGATCTTGGGGATATCTTTATGGCGATTACATGTAAACAACTTTAAAAACTTGGCGCTAAAAATTAAAAAATTGATCAATCATCACCGGCCTAGATAGCGTTCTTAAGGATATATAACCATATATGTATTTTTAAAAGAAAGGTAAATTGTGCGTGTGTATTTTTTGGTTGGTGGATAACAAATCTTGGGCATTTTTTTTATTCCAAAAAATCAACATGTCATCAAAAAATTACTTTTCATCACTTAAAAAATAGACAGATTTGAGCCTTTCCCTTGCACCATTAAGATTCTACTTTTTTAGGCGATTACATGTACAGATTGAGAAACTTGATGGTAAAAGCAAAACAAAACAAGATGGGGGATCAATTTGGTATTCCGAGCTATCAAAGGTAATGATAACTCATGTCTTAACTGGGTATCGGGGTGTGCGGAGAGGGAAGTGGAACAACGGTGAAGAAACAAATGAAGAGTTCGAAGGCAAAACGCGATAAATCCAATTCGTTTAAATTGAGATCTTCAACAATAAAAACACGAATATATTAAATCTAGACTTCGAATGAAAGCTGATTTTAATTGAAATCAAAAAGAAATTATTTCGGTATCATAGAATGTAACACATTGTTTTGGGGTATTGTCGAGTGTTGAAATGCAACACTTTTTGTAGGGACAGTTTTGTGATTTTTAAAATGGCGTTTATCGCGTTTTGCATTTGAACTCGTTTAAATATAGACATACGGATTAGGAGGGGTAGCGAGAAATTTTAATATAAGGATGTTACACACAAAGAAACTAAAATTTTGGGAATATCAATTAATTTACGCCTTACACGTTAAGATTTCCCCAAAACCGGTGATATCTGAAAGGCTTCCGTCTCCTTTTACTCCCTTCAATAAAAACCGGGTAGAAGTCTGAAGTAATTCGTAATTGTATTGAGAATTGAACCTTCAATATCAGAATAGTGTCACTTAGGATTGATAATTACTTAGCACTTATGTCCGTAGGTGGTCATGATATACCATTTACGTTGGTGTAAACGGATTAGTTTTTACGGTCCGCAAGGACCCGTAGCGCATCGGATATAAGTGACGGAACGAGAGCAAGCTACCCCCGTGGATTAAATAAAGTGTCCCATCATTAATTCTGTACAAATTCCTGCGGTTGACAAAACTATTTCAGAGTTCGATGAGACGCACCTGAAGAAGGTCGGAGGTTACATCAACCGAAACGTCGCGAGAATCACATCCATAATGGAGACATTAGTGCGAATAATCCAAATAATACGAATTAGCAATCCTCATCAAAAAAATACGAATTAGCAATCCTCATCTAAAAAATACGAATTAGCAATTCTCATCTAAAAAATAGCTAAGCACTAAAATCATTTATTTACGAAAATCAGGATGCTTCGAATGATGGCTATTTTCAAGGAGTCAAGTGCATTGAAAAATAAACAGCTGATATTAAAGAGAATAATTTATATCTTTATAAAATTGGGTATAGAAATTTGTTTTAAAGTGAACCCAAAAATATATTATTCATGTATTCATCAACGTTTCGTCTTTATTGTAAGACTTCCTCAGGATGAAGAAAAAACATAAAAGCATAAATTGGATTTGCCTGCAAGTTACGAGATCCGGTCGTGGTAACATGTTAAAATTCTTAACGTAATGCGATTTTGTTCTGTGATGCCATCCAGCGTTGCTGAATTTAAAATCGCCAACGACTTCCTGGAACAATGCGGAAAACCTTCTCTGCGTGTTTCTCCACCGTTTTTTTTTAGTATTATTCGACTAAGAATCGAAAACGTTTGTCTAACCTGTAGAATATATGGAACATTTATTAATTTTTTTGATTTTAATACGAAAAAGACCATCAGAAAAATTGAAAAAATAAAAAAGGTATAATTGAACAGACGAATTCTGTTATTTTTAACAATGTTTGCATATATATTGCTCATTAGGTAAAACTGATTCGAGCTCCGGCAATTGCAATGTTTACATTTCGTTACATTGAGATATTTCTTATATTCAGTCAGTGTCGCATGCTGGCGACTGTCAGCTCGACGGTTGCGTTTCGATCCCGGCTTGAGGCACTAACTGGTCTAGCCGCACTGATGAGCTGTAAAACAGCGAAACAGTCTGTATGACTATATATATATATGGAGGGAGTAAATATGAAATAGAATGTGAAAATGTGTTAAGGAAATGTGGAAAAGCGGAGTAAGAAACTAGCAAAAATAAGGACACAAACACGTCATTGTAGCTGGGCCAAGATATTTCGGTCGATGGTTGCAATTTTCCAAACGAATATGGTCGCAACGATCGACCGAACTATCTTGGTCCAGCTACAATGACCTTATTTTTGTTAGTTTCTTACTCCGCTTTTCCACATTTCCATAACACATTTTCACACACACACACACACACACACACACACACACACACATATATATATATATATATATATATATATATATATATATATATATATATATATATAGGGTGAGCCAAAAGTAGGTGGACGGTAAAAAACATATATATTCTTGATTTACACAGCTTTGAAGTCTGCCTCTTACGCTTCGACAAAAAAATGTTTTTTACTGTCCACCTACTTTCGGCTCACCCTGTATATATATATATATATATATACAGTATCTACAATAAGTGAGTACACCCAACGAATTTTTTACTTTTTACTTCATAGAACTTTAATTTTTCGTAGGATTTAAATGAAACTCGGTGTGAACATAGCCATGTAGTGGTTTAATAGCTTTATAAACTATGAAGGAACAAATATCTTGTCAATGCAAAAGAATTGAACAAAAACATTTGGAACAAGTAACAAAAAGTGAGTACACATGAGCATTTTAAACAAATAATCTTATTTTTAATACTTTGTATGACCTCCATTGTTATCAATAACAGCAGACAACCTCCTAGCCATTGATTCGACTAGTTTATGACATGTGTCCGCCGGAATTGCGTTCCATTCACATTTGATGACTTACTTCAGTTCGTTATTATTTCTCGGATTTTTCCCTTCAATTTTCCGTTTCAGATGCTCCCACAAATGCTCTATTAGGTTCAAATGAGGTGACATACTCGACAATGGTAAGGTATTAACCCGTTTACTGTCTAAGAACGCCTTAGTAGCCCGAGATGTGTGCTTAGGGTCGTTATCTTGCTGGAAAACTCCACGTCTGCCAACACTTGTTAGACTTGGTAACATTTTTTCCTCCAATATCTGGCAATAGAGTTTGGAATCCATTTTTGCCTTCGATGAAAGCAAGTCGTCCAACTCCTTTGGCACTCATACACCCCCAAACCATTAAGCTCCCACTTCCATGCTTTACAGTTGGCACGACAGACTTATCCTTGTAAGCTTCCCCTTTTCGTCGGTACACACGCTTAACGCCATCTAATCAAAATAGATTTATTTTTGTCTCATCAGACCAAAGGATTTTGTGCTAAAACTGCATATCTTTGTCTTTATGTTCATTAGCAAATTCATAGCGCTTCTTTTTGTGAGAAGTTTTAAGAAGAGGCTTCCCCCGAGGCATGCAGCCTTTAAACCCATCTTCATGGAGAATGTTGCGCACTGTCTGAGCACTCACAGTTACGTTTAAATTGTGCAAAATTTCTTCTGCGATGCTAGCAGCACTCCGACGTCTGTGTCCCTCTATTAGTTGTTTGATGCGCCTCTTAGTTCGATCAGAAAACTTATTTGGTCGACCGGGACGGCGGCCATTTTTTACAGTTCCAGCTTTTTTGTACCGTTGAACAACTATTGCTACCATATTTCGGCTGATATTTACATTGTCACTAATTTCCTTATATGAATGACCACTCTTGAATAAATTAACAATAGTTTCACGAGTTTTTTCATCTAAATCATTGTCATGAGGAGCAATTTCCAAGAATAAACGGACAATTGAAGGAAAAAATCCGAGAAATAATAACGAACTGAAGTAAGTCATCAAATGTGAATGGAACGCAATTCCGGCGGACACATGTCATAAACTAGTCGAATCAATGGCTAGGAGGTTGTCTGCTGTTATTGATAACAATGGAGGTCATACAAAGTATTAAAAATAAGATTATTTGTTTAAAATGCTCATGTGTACTCACTTTTTGTTACTTGTTCCAAATGTTTTTGTTCAATTCTTTTGCATTGACAAGATATTTGTTCCTTCATAGTTTATAAAGCTATTAAACCACTACATGGCTATGTTCACACCGAGTTTCATTTAAATCCTACGAAAAATTAAAGTTCTATGAAGTAAAAAGTAAAAGATTCGTTGGGTGTACTCACTTATTGTAGATACTGTATATATATATATATATATATATATATATATATATATATATTTCTAACTTTATCAATATATATAACTTATTGTGTGAAAAAATACATTGAACATGATGTTCTGTAAATTCCAAATAACTGCTGCATTTTCTCGCCTTCATTGTCTCTCTCTCTCTCTCTCTCTCTTTCTCTCTTTTTCTCTCTCTCTCTTTCTCTCTCTCTCTTTCTCTCTCTCTCTTCCTCTCCTCTCTTTTCTTTTTCTTTTTCTTTCATACTGTTCAAACTTTGTGAGCTTCTTTCTTTCTGTCTTTTCTTTCTCTTACCATGAGATCTGTGAATCTTGGGAAATGTCAGACGACTTGTCAAGAGAATTTCCGCGGATTGTGCTTTAGACTCAGTCTGAAGACTTTTTGGGATGCACATTGATCTTAAGCTCCACATATCAATGAACTCTGATATTTACCAGTTCGTTCATTGCGGTATCAGCGTTAAAAACACACAGTCGACTTGCTTGAACACTGAAATATTCAGAAAGTTTTTTTTTAAAGCGTATTTATTATTATTTATTTATCATTATTTGTTACCAACTATGAGTTTTCAAGAGAGCTGCTATGTCGGGTGTATATACTCTTATTATACACACTTTTGAGTTGTGAGGTGTGTATAATATTATACACACTTGTTGCTTGGGACCACGCGTGTCATTTCGTCGTCACTTCATTTAATAGATAAACAGAAACACGAGTCTTCTTTAAAAGGAAGTTTTATTCGCACGAGACGGATCTATAGAACTCAGTAACAGGAAATCAAAGATACAGGGCCTGTCTAAAAAGTATCCGACCTCAGGCCAGAAAAAAAGTATTTCAAATACGTGACAAGGTTGGGACCTTAATCCCCCTTCAAAGTAGGTCTATCATGCTTGCACACACTTAGCCCACCGATCCATCCACTTCCGGAAACACCTCTAGAAGTCTCCTTTTGGAATGGTGTTTATCTCCGCCGTCGCGTTAGATTCAGCAGGTGTCTGGAGAAGATGCGATGTGTAACACAAATTAAGGCGTCATTCAACCGATTCAAAAATGGCCGCACATCAGCGGGGTGTGACCAACGTTCTGGCAGGCCCCAAACTGCTCGGAGTGCAGCTGTTGTTGAGAGGGTGCGAAAAAAGAGATAATGCGGAACGCTCTCACTCTATTGATTTGCGGTTATGCGCTTGAGATATCTTTGTTTGCCACACGCAGTGGCAGAGACGACCAGAGGACGACGGGTCCTGATTCCGACTCCTCCTGAATTTTCACCAGAGCCTGTTAGTTTGATAGCTCTTACACTACCATGTCGGCACTCTCCCTACCACGGTGAGGTAGGGTTCAACTTAATGGGGGTTCAGTTGTTGTATAAATCTTAGTGAGACAACGTGTGATGTAAGATCTTTATACATAGAGACACACCAAGGGGGTTGGCCTTCTCAGAAGCTAAGAATAATAAAGGAAAAGGTATCCAGTTCTTTTCTTTGTTCATGATAATACCAGCTTGAATAAGAACGGAATTTTCAAGAAGCCCTTCCCCATGAGAGACAGGTAATTATGTCCATTAAGAATACATGTGTTTGCAGTATTTAATTTACAAATTGTCATTAGAATATTGGTTGGATAATCCGATGAGGGAACGGGAGTTCTTGCAAGCACAGTAATATATCTTCTAACTTGCTAAAACCATCGGTTCTCAGATTCTTAGATTCTCAGAGTCAAATGACACGTTCCAAAGAAACGTTGTCGTGAACGTCGTCCTAGGTAATTGATCTGTAATAGATATCCTGGATTTAAATGCATATTTCGGATTAGCGTCTTATGTAAAGGACTGATAGAACTGGCAAATTATCGTTCCGCTATCGATTGAGTAATTCCATAGGAGTGTGTCTGTTAATACAGGGGGAAAAAATTCTCCACCGATTGGTGGTTGTTATGTCAAGGCCATATTGCTACACCTGCTTACATACAATTTTTAAAAAAGCTGAACTTACAATTTTAAAAATCAAATTCATATTAAAACTCTTGAACCTTTGATTAAAAAGATCAATTTCCATTTAAAATATATAAACTTATTCAATAAGTATGTTGAACTTTAAATTAAAAACGATCAACTTCAAATTAAAACTTGACAATGATTTACTTAGAATTAAAAGGGCTACTTGAGATGAAATAATTACCAACTTAAAATTAAATATTAACTTCACATTAAACATGTTGAACTTGACGAAAAATCGATTTAATTTTTTTTTAAATCAACTTAAAATGTTTAAATCATCAACTTCACATTAAAAAAGATCAAATTAAAATTCAACACTTAAGAGCTTTAATTTCAGATTATTAATGTTGAACAACAAATTTTAAAAATCAAGTAAGTATTTTTAAATATCATCATCAAATTAAAAAGGTTCAACAAAAGATCGATTTAAAATTAACAGAAATCAACTTAATGTTTTTATAAAGTATAAATTTCATATTAAAAATATTAAACTTTTAAATTATAGATAAAATAAAATGATAGAAACAAAATGAAATATAACTTATAATTCTAAAGCACAACTGCAAATTAAAAATGTTGAACTTCAGATTTTAAATGTGGGACATTAAATTATTTTTTTAAAATATCAATTTCAAATTAAAATAGGTCAACTTCAGATACGAAATCTTCGATTTCAAATTGAAAATGTTGAACATTAAATTAATGAGGATACACTTCAAATTAAAAAATAAACAAAATTCAAATATGTTTTTTTAAACTTGTTTTGCAGTAAAGGGTACTGCGTGAAACCGACGAAAAAAATGTATAGGACTTTCGTTTTAGAAGATGGACTCGTATAACCTGCAAATATTTCCTGTTTGATTCTGTGTAAAACGTGAACAACGCTTTCGTAATAATGATCTTCATACTCATGTTATATTTCCTCTTCTCCTCCATTGGGTTCTTCTGATCAGGCTGTTGTTGATGTTGAGGTTCAATTTTTGGTGAAGTCTTCCTATGGAAGGGACTTCCATATGAAGACGTTTACCTACAGGAAGGCTTATCGGGGTAGACTTCGCAACTTCCTATGTGACGTTTCATGGGGTCCTATCTTTACTATGTGTCCGAATGCTGCTGCTAGGGAGGTTACTGACTTGCTTCTTGTTGGAATTGACACTTTTATTCCTCATCGTAAGTGTCAGATAAAACCTCATTCTCCTCCATGGTTTTCATCTGTTTGTACTTCTGCCGTTGTCTATCGTAACCTTTAATCTGTATCGTCGGGATTGCTCTGAGGCTTCTAGACAATCCTACAGAAGAGCTAGCAATGTCTGCAAGAGAGCAATCTTTGAGGCTAAGTCCTACTATTCTCAAAGGATTTGTGACTATCTCATCTCAAAGGGTTGGCTCTCGTGATTTTTGAAGAATCTACAATAGCGTTGTTAATAGTGGCAAGTATGGTATTCCCCCTCTCTTTAATTGTCTTTGTAATTATTTCATCTTCTAAGGATAAGGCTGATCTATTTGCTCGTCTTTTTGCTGACAATTCTTCTCTTGGTGATTCTGGTGCTGTTCTTCTTAATTTTCCTTTGAAAACTGATCAGTCTCTTGATTCTGTCATTATCACTTCAAAGATGGTTGCTAGGGTTCTTTCTGATCTTGACCAGTCTAAGACTTCCGGTCCTGATTCAATTCCTATTGTCGTTCTCAAGCGTTGAGCTCCTGAACTTTTTTCTATCCTCTCTTAATTATTCAATCTCTGTTTGTCTCAGTCCTATTTCCCTTCTTGTTGGAAGGTGTCCACTGTTGTCCCTATCCTTAAAAATTTGGTCATCGGTCTGAGCCAACTAAGTATCGTCCTGTTAGTTTCCTCTCTGTTATTAGCAAAGTTTTTGAACGGTTGTCAACGACAAGCTTGTTCATTTTCTGGAAAGTCTGGGCTTCTTTAGTGATGTTCAGTCTGGCTTTCATGGTTTTCGTTCAACTGCTGATCTTTTAATTGTTGTAACTGAGCAGATTTGTCGGTTTATGGATAATTCAGGAGAGAGTGGAGGGCCATTGCGCTTGACATTTCGAAGGCGTTCGACAGAATATGGCATTCTGGTCTGCTACACAAACTTCAGGGTTATTGGTTGTGAGGTTCTTGACATTATTATGTCTTTTCTTTCTGATCGAAGCTTGCGAGCAACTTTGGACGGTATCTCTTCATTCTCCTTTCTTATCAATGTTGGTCTGCCTCAGGGCTCTATTCTAAACCCAACATTGCTTCTTCTCTATATAAATGATGTTTCAGATCATTCAAAAAATAAACATTATTATTATTGTTGGTATTTTTTAAGTTTCAAATCATTAATTTTATTTGTTCATCAACGATATAATAAGGGAATTCGTTGTTAATAAGTACTTGTTTTATATTTTTTTAATTCAATGAATAGTATTTTTAGAGGAGGAGATTAATTTGGCACAGTTTAATAGATTTTTAACAATAGCTATTTTATAGCGATGGGGCAATTGCTCTTGAAATTTAAAAGACTAGAATTTAAACTGGTTGTTTTTTTATAAGTGGAAGTGTTAAACGATTTATTAGATGCGTCAATAAGAACATCTAGGAATGGGATTTTATTATTTATGGTGAATTTAAGAACAGTTCTTTTGGAAAAGGTCTTGAAGTTTGTGTATTTGTTCATTTTTATCAGCTAGAAGAAGAATATCGTCGACATAGCGTACGTAAATATAGGTTTTTTTAATGTTGTTAAATATTTTGTTTTCTAGGTTTGACCTATAGAATTCGCTAAGAATCGGACCGAGAACCGAACCCATTAAAACTCCGTCAATTTTATATATATATATATATATATATATATATATATATATAGTTAAAAATATTATTCAACAGTGATTAGGTTTATTTAGATATGCAAAGGGGGGGGGGAGTCTTTATTACCGGAAATTTAATCATTACAAATTCTTCTTTTTTATAGGCAAAATTATTGTATGTTATAAAGAAAGTCTTTCTCTGGCCATCTAAATTAAACAAATTGAATAATATTTTTGTTTTTTTTAATATTTTTTAAACTATTATCATGCTTTATATGTAATATCTGGCATTCCTTGTCGTATTAGGACTTTTCTTCCGTATATGAGAAACTACCTTTCCTTATACGGTTGATTATATTATAATTATAACTATAATTATATTTAAATATATATATATATATATATATATATATATATATATATATATATATATATATATATATATATATATATATGAAGAGTTCGAATGCAAAACGTGATAAACGCCATTTCCAAACTTACTAAGCTATCACTACAAAAAGTATTGCATTTTAAGACTCGACAACACCACAAAATTTTGTTTTGGCATAATTTATTTTTGCGTTCAATTAAAATAATTTATTTTTCGAAGTCTATATTTAAATTTTTCGTCCTTTTATTATTTGATGTCTCAATTTTAACTGATTGGATTTATCACGTTCTGCATTGGAACTCTTCATATATATATATATATATATATATATATATATATATATATATATATATATATATATATATATATATGACAACAGAAGCTGAAGAGAGCCGGATGGCTAAGTCTTTCTGTGCTTGAAACCGACGGTACGAATGTTGTACTAATTTTTCTGTACCAAAATAAATATATATATATATATATATATATATATATATATATATATATATATATATATATATATATTTAAATACATATATTGTATAATGTTGTGTTTTTATAGGATAATTGACCAAAGTGCCTAATTACGTATTCAAGAGCATATATTTGTTGTTATCATTTCAAATAACACTATATATTAGGTCGATCATCTATTTATACTTGTGGTTTCACAGAAATACTGTGAATCCAGACCTTAGGGATAAAAAATATTAGAGCGGTTCTCTTCTTCAGTCGTTTGACTCATATTTTAAGGAAGTCAAAAAGGCAAAATCAACTATTTCGATATATGTTATCTCCCAGGCAACACTGGCTCGCCCAGCTAGTTTTATTATATGGTTATATTATTCTATAAAGTTATACTATAGACGTTCCTTTGGTCCTGTTATCATTATCGAATAACACTGGAAGAATTGGGAAATGTCTGTGTTTAAATTAATTTCCTCAAATGACTGTAGACGTTATGAATAACATATTTTTGTCTGAGTCTATAGAATCGTGTATGCCAATTATCGGGACTTGTCTAAAGCGTGTCGTTCCAAAAGCGACCTACCTTCATCGCGAGCTTCTCTCTTCATCTCTATTTTGTATCCGATTTCAGCCGGAGGCTATCCGAGTATATTTTGTTTACCAAAATCTCCACAGTTCAGATATAGATAGATTCGCTTAACCAGATATACTGATTTGGGTCGGTTTGCCTGTTTTACGGCATATCAACCCTTACTGCAGTTATTGAATACTATTATCGTTGGGTCACCGGAGTTATCAATGTCGAGCCTTGTCAGTACCCGTTTTTTATACTTAGAGTGCACTACTTATCAAGGCCAAATCAGCATCAAACATCATGATTCCACTTCCCCCTATTCACTGAGTGGTACATTATGTTTATTCAAATTATCTTTTGGTCATCCGATAATTATCAATCATCTTATCTTTTGACAATCGTCAAGACATCTTTCTATTGTCAACATGACTTTTCCGTACACGTGGCCTGGATATTTAACACTACTAATATGTATTCTACTTTAATAAATTTCGAAAATTTATAAACTGTGACGTCATATCTGTGGAGACATTCTTTTAGCATAATTAAAAATAATAAGTCTAATGAAAATAATTTATAATTGAATGATTTAGCGTAATAGAAATACATAGATAGCTTAGAGAGATGGGCGACCTGCTCCGTTACTTACACATCACAGCTACAATTAAAACAGAGTTTTCTTCAAACATAACTCAATCCCAGAACTAAAGTATATGTTGGTCTTTATTTTGTGAGATTAAAATATATGAAGTAGGAGACTTAAGAAACAATTCTGTAAACGTCATGAGGTGAAACTTAAACAAATACATCCTGGCATAATGGTTACTCAATACGGTTATGTAATAGGTAAGCCAATCTCACAGACTCTGTTTTAATGACGTTAAAAATGTTGTGAACTCACTGTTTATCCTCCTAACCCTAACTCTAAACCTTACCCTAACTCTAACCCTAACCCTAACTCTAAACCTAACCCTAACTCTAACCCTAACCCTAACTTTAACCCCAACCCTAACTCTAAACCTAACTCTAACCTAGCATAATGGTTACTAAATACGGTTATGTAATAGGCAAGTCAATCTCACAGACTCTTTCAATAACGTTAAAAATGTTGTGAACTCACTGTTCATCCTCTTAACCATAACCCTAAACATAACCCTAACTCTAACCCTAACCCTAACCCTAACTATAACCCTAGCCCTAACCTGGCATAATAGTTACTGAATACGGTTATGTAATAGGCAAGCCAATCTCATAGACTCTGTTTTAATAACGTTGAAAATGTTGTGAACTCACTGTTTATTTTCCTAACCCTAACCCTAACCCTAACCCTAACCCTAACCTGGCATAATGGTTACATAATACGGTTATGTAATAGGCAAGCCAATCTCACAGATTCTGTTTTAATAACGTTGAAAATGTTGTGAACTCACTGTTTATTTTCCTAACCCTAACCCTAACCTGGCATAATGGTTACATAATACGGTTATGTAATAGGCAAGCCAATATCTCAGATTCTGTTTTAATAACATTGAAAATGTTGTGAACTCACTGTCTATCCTCTTAACTCTAACCCTAACCTTAACCCTAACCCTAACTCACTGACTATTAAGTTTCGGCGTAAAGACAAGTGTTGTGATATGAGTGTCGTGTCGCTTTCAGTTTTTTTGTTTTTTACCCGAGTCGTCTGTGTCTTCTGTGGTTTCAATATACAAAAAAAGAAAAAAGTTATTTTACAAAAAGATAACGAGGGGAAGTATTGCAAGAGATAAAATTAATTGAGTCCTGGCGAAGATGGAAAAAAAAATAGAAACAGGAATGGCACACAAAATGGTGAATTTCGAAAGGAAATTATTTATTTCGTTTGTTCATATCTACATAAGACTTTCGAAGAAAACGCATCCAACGTTACAAATAACAATTCATTTTCTTCGCAAAATAATTGAAGACAAAACAAAAATCTCCAGACAAAATTTGTTTCTGCATTCACAAAAAAAAAACAGGTTTGTCTTATTCGATTTTCATACTGTTATTTCGTATTCTTGTACAAGGAAAGGAGAACACATCTTTTTTATATTTTTAACACTTAAAAAGTAAACTTCTTCAGTTCGATCCCAGAAAAACTATACCTCTCCACAATTTTATTGATCCTAACATGAAACTCAAACTTACGTTTCTTGAAGGAATGGTGCTGTCTGCCTTATTTTGTAGGTAAATTACCGATTCTCTTTGATTTCTGCTGTAGTTGTTTTGTCTCTGAAAAGCAGGTTTTAATTACATACGCCGACGATGATTTTTCGTCACGTAACCGCTGAAGATCTGCGTTGGATATTAGTGAGTATGTCAGCTATTGGGCATATATTTAATTAAAATATATATTATGCAAGTGTGAGCCATAAACGTTGGCTTGGGCCAGCAAAGATAAAGCAGGTGAGATTTCGGGGAAATGGGTTCTGCGTGGGAATGACAAACTTAGCAGAAATAACGCCAGACGATTCATTAAAAGCGTGAATTGTCAAGAGTTCTGATAGATGCGAGCAAGCTAGCGAAACGTGTTTTAAGATGTACTGATAAGCCTCAAAATAAAACATGCGCTTGTAAATAAATAACTCTCTCTCACACACACACACCCGTGATCTGTCTCCTTCTCTGCCTTGATTTTGCCATTAAGACGAACATGACCGAATAAACAATCTTCTGCAAGAACGTGAGTAGATTAATCGGATAATAATAAGTGTAAGAAGAATGTAACAACTTCTAATTGTTATAAGCTGTCTTCGGTTTTGAAGGAAATGGCGAGCAAAAGGTTGACACTGAATAGATGAGTAGATTAATCGAATGATAACTAGTGTAAGAAATATGTCACTAACTTTTACGTGTTTTACGATGTCCTGAATAGCGTGAAAATTTAGTAAGTCATGCGCTTCAAAATAAGTGTCTCTCTCTCTTTCTTCCCTTTTTTGCCTTTTAGCCTAACAAAACGAACATGGCATACATTTACAAAAACATAACTGGTCTCCCTCTGATTTAATACAAATTCGAGTTAATAAAACTAACATAATACATTCCGAAACCAATTCTAATTTTTTTTTAAATACTCGAAGCTATCTACATAAAAACACAACAATCTAAAATGAATAACGTCACATATAAAACTAGTGGTAACATTTTAAAATGCTTAACGTAATGCGATTTTGTCTTGTGATGCCATTCCAGCATTGCTGAATTTAAATTGGCGACGACCATCATTGGAAAATGCTGAAAACATTCTCTGCGTGTTTCTCCGCCGTCTTTTGAAATAAATTCTTCTTACTCCAGCTTTCTTGTTAATTTGCTTTTGACACCCGAGGATGATTCGACGAAGAATCGAAAATGATTAGTAGAGTATAATATATATATATATATATATATATATATATATATATATATATATATATATATATATATATATATATATATATATATTAGTCAATATGTACCTATTTCTCTTCAATATTCTAACGGTTATTGACCTCACCGTTACTGTAAATCATAGGTCCAACTTTTGCATTTGTTAATTTAGATAGTAAATAGTATATATTATCATCATATTATGGTAATTTCTCAACAGACATTCCATTTACATTCGAAAAGTTTTTAACGGTTCCAGCCGGAAATAACCGAGAATCGATTTGATATGCAACAAAACTTACAAATCAAATCAACTATAACCGGACGTAAATCCGAGGAATAAAAAAAAAACAAATTTACTAATGGAAGTCGGTGTCGCGTAACGTTTACTGATGCGGACTGTGAACTTGGCACCCCTTTTTCTAGATCCATAGAGCCTATAAAACACGCATGTCAAACTCAGGATTCCCTAGGGGCCACGTGTGTTAATTTCTCTTGTCATGGGGGCCCTGAAAATAAAATAATTGCAGAATATTTTTGTGACAAAAAAATATAGAATATGTACACAGACGAGGGTTTTTTTTCAATCATTACTCGTGATTGTATATTACAAAATTTTATTTACATTTATAAAAATTTCTTAAAGTTTAATTCATAGATAGGTATTATAAAAACCTGGAATTTTAACCTACCTTAATATTGGAACTGAAGATAGACGCTTCATCCTCACGGCCACCGATCTTATAGGATTAAAATCCTAATATTTTATCATATCGGCGTAAGCAGAAAAAAACAGAAAGCAATACCAAATTCACTTCCACAACAAAACGCTCAAAACTGGGGCCATAAAAATCGGCTCCCAGAGACCAGTCTAACAAAAAGGCGCAAAATGCCAAAAATCTTGATCACGTGTTAGTGCGTGCAACTACGTCCGCGCGATTAATATAAAAAGCATCACACAGCGCCGAACTTTCTATTTTTTCTTTTTATCTCTGACGCTTAACAGCGAGGACACGTCCGTCCACTCCTCGCCTTTGGGGGAGGGGCACCAGCGCCTTGGCTGACTACTAAACAAACACACATCCACAAAGGCCTACACTTCTATCATTCTTCATCGCACGCAACCACACACTGTCACACACACACACACACACACACATGCGTACAACCACACACTTTTGACAAAGGCACACACACAAATGTCTACACGAATTCTCAATTCATGTGCACGCACACACATTCGTACAACTACACACACACATACAAACATGGTCGCACACATGTGCTTACAACTATTCTCGGAACTGATTTCCAACAAACATTTTAAACTAACATTTTACCGCCATATATATATATATATATATATATATATATATATATATATATATATATATATATATATATATATATATATATATATATATACTGTGTTACTTTTATACTACGTTTTATTCTTCATTCAACTATATGCATGCTTTATCTTTTATGCAACTATTTCATGTGTTTCCCTGTGTTTCACTGTTTAAGCATTTCACAAATATATAATACAATTTAATTCTCACCACGTGGTCGACACATCTCTACAAAATAGAGTCAACACAACATAAATGTAAGTGTGGATCTTAGCATATTCTCTAAGACACAATATCTTACTAAGCTAAGGTCGGCGCTCCTACAATCTAACGATAATATTTTGTCTGTTCAACTTACTTTAATGATTTCGGCGTTTAGATACAACATTAAAAATCGATGTTACCTCTCCACATAAATCTAAAATATCGATTGTCTAAAATAAATAACAAAATACAAAGAAATATAAATATGAAATTAAAAAAAGTCTTATTAAAGTAAACGATATATTAGTGAAAATTATCAAATATTTTTACTAATTTTTAATAAAAAAGGATAAATGTTTTCTCGTCAAAGTAAACAATACGTCAGATAATTCTTTAGTATTTTGTTTGTTCGTTAGAAGATTTTATAAGTAAAAATTATTACTGAATAATTATTAATGATTTGACGTGAAAGGAAAACTATTATTATAAGTATTTCTTTTCGTTTTCAAATATATTCAAGAAATAATAGCCGAATTAATTCTCGTATTTTATTAAATAAATCTGCTACCTTTGACCGTAAAGTACTTACACGCTAAACATAGGTGCATATAGAGTTTATAAAAAACATTTGTTTCGGGGATTTGTATAAAAAATATTAATCTGACGGAGTTACTTCCCCTTATGATGGCCATGAGAGTTGAACTCGATTTATTAAAACTAGCATAATGATATGTAATTATCTACCCTGATTTGGACGATATCGTTTGAGCGGATTTGTTATGTCAGAATTTTTACCACAGTCTAAAAAAACTCTTAAATATAAGTAATAATTCCTGAATAATAATAGAAATTTTTTAACTTGAAAAAAAAAACGTTAAAAATATCGGAATTTAATGTTAATTTTGCGTATCTTGAATAATGAGTTTTAACAATGGTTCTGACATCAATAAGGACATCGGTTTGAAGGTGCTGATTCCAAAACTGCGATTAATTTGGCTCTTAGATCAACCGTTTAACTGTGATACCACGACACACATACACACACATACACACGTACACAAATACAGACAACTTTGCTTTATATATATATATATATATATATATATATATATATATATATATATATATATATATAATTTCCTCTGAATACTTTACTCTGAATACTTCCGGTTTAACCCCCCAGCGCTCCTGGCATTTTCTCGGTACCCGGGATTTTTCTTTTATTTATTTTTGACAAGGAGAGGAAGAAGAAAAAAAAAATCTCTCGAAATATATCAAATTGATTCTTGATAATCCTGACATTACAAACTAACACCCTTGCTGTCTAGAAAAATAAACAAACCTTTCGATCTATATCCGACTTATTTCGGTTTTGTTCTGTTTTTGTTCTTCACAGCTTCCAGCAACCCGGATCTTCGCATTGCCTTAAACCTTTTTAAAAACTTTTATTATTACTCCCAGCAATGCTTACAGCAAACTACCAATTTCCAATAATATATATATATATATATATATATATATATATATATATATATATATATATATATATATATATATATAGAGAGAGAGAGAGAGAGAGAGAGAGAGAGAGAGAGAAATATATTACAAAAATCTCATAATTTAGTAATATATAGATGCGGGTGTATAAAAATAAGATTAACATCGGAAATTTTCAACGTAAGTTTAAAATTTAGTGAATAATGGTGAATTCCATAAGAAGCTTAGAGTTATAGCTACGTGTACATGAAGTTGTTTCAAGAACTGGAAGTCCTAAGCGATACGTGGTGAATAAGCTGCTCGGGTATTTCTTTTTCTTTTTGGATCGTAGAAAAAAGCGGTCGTTTTCGTGGCAGCGCTACCATTCCCCTATAAGGCTGGGTGAGGGATGACGTACACTGTATTGAAAAGCACGGTAAAACCTCAGAAAGCTTGTTATAGTTCACTGTTCTTTAGTAATAACATTTACGACGACAGTTATCACAAAGAAGAAAACGACAGCAACGTTAAAGAAGAAGAGAGAAAATGGATCGCTGTTGCATATCATCTACTCAACGAGAAATGTTCTTGGCCTTTTGGCTAAGATCAAAGTGTAGTATCTGTTCCGATGGATACTGCACCCCATAGACTGGTATTGTCTTGGCCTTCGGGGCTTGATTTACGCCAGTCTATGGGTCTGTCCTGTGCAGTTCTAGGAGGTCCACCCTCCCAGGCTTCACCTCCCCTCTTTGGGGAGGAGTAAGTTTATTGCTTACTGCCTGAGGCGCCCCTACCGGGGAATGCCGACGAGGCTGCCTAGGCAATTTTTAAAACCCCACTTTCCCGACCCGACCTTGGGTCACATCTTACTTGTGGGAGTAAGATAAAAACTGGCCTTGTGCCTAACTCCTGGAGAGGAGTAAATCAATACTCAACGAGAATCTAAATGATTGCGTGGGAAGCTGACTTTAGGATAATCTGCTACGGCCCATTAAGCTTTTAATTTTAGACATAAAATCATGTAATGTACTTTGATCAAAATTGAAATAAGTATTATAGACATAAGGTTAAGAAGCATTATGTCGATATAAGGATCTTCGTAAGATGGTATAAAAGGTGTGAAACAGTTCTGTTCGGAGGGGAGGGGTAATTTTACCTTTTCCTTAATTTTTCTAGTTATCTAAAAATGGATAAAGCTATTTTCAAACATGACGGTGTAAAACAGTCGGTGTTCGATAAAATTAGTTAACCTCTTTAAAAAGGCCAGGTGTAACGACTATTGTTAAAATAATGATGTTATTATTATTATTAGCAAAATCAAAATAAATTAGACATTACTGTGCATACTTGCAGTTTGTAAATAAAATGCGTTCATTTAATTTGAACGTTTAACGATGAAACTGTTATTTCAAACTGAAGTGCAGTGGACCTACTAGCAGACCAAGACTCTAATAAAGATTTGTGGACGTATCTGAACGACGGTGGAAAATAGCCTAATTACTTTATGTTTTCTGAAAACACCTTGTATTTGTTCATTGTATTGTTAACTTGGAATGAAAGTAGATATTTCAAGAACAAAGTTTTCCCAGGAGAAGAAATTCGTTTAGAAAAACAAGCGAATTTGTTTACGACCATTGCGTTTTGAAGAAGGAATCCATTTTATTTTCAATTGTTTTGTTTTTTTCTTTCATTTCTTTTTGTTATCAACTTCGAAAAGGCGGGAAGCAACAGAGAGAACTCGAGAATGCTATTCGCTCCTCTTATCAATGTCTGACTATTATTCAACAATGATAGATAGATAGATAGATAGATAGATAGATAGATAGATAGATAGACAAAACAAATTCATAGATTGACATATAAATGAATTAATAAAGAGAATTAGATTGCGAAATATATAAATAAAACAAGTATGATATATCTCTCTTTCTCTTTCTCGCCACACTGATGAGTGGTAGAGATCTCGAAACACGTGTCTGTGAAAAATATTTTATATATATTTATACGCTACCCTATAGGTGGACCACTTCGATAGAGGAAATGATGATTAATACTTAACGTTAAAAGGTGAGGATGACACGATAACTAAGTAGTTATCGACGTAGAATGAGAACCGTGGTGTGCCAGGTTCGAATCCAGTTCGTTCCACAAAAACATTTTCATCAAAACCCACACCTATCTTGTGTCTAACATCCTTGGGAGAAGGTAAATAAAATACTTAATATTCATCCGTAATTTAGTACTTTTGTTTATCAATATCGTTAACATATATAAATTTACTACGGTTTACAATCTCTTCTAGCCAAGCTGATCTCGTAGAGGCGACGAAACACGTGTCTGTGAAAAAATATTATACATATATACGCCGCTCTATGGGTTGAGTGATTTTGTGTAAGAAAATGATAGTTTAAACTTAGCGTTAAGGCAAAGACGGAGTACTTTTGGTTATCATTCTCGTAAAATACGTAAATAAATAAACTGCCTCAATGAAAAAGATATATTTTACTGAGCTAAACGAAACTGGCACTGGCAGTTTCGTTTAGCTCAGTTGGTAAAGCACCGGACGCCTGATACTTGGATTTCGGGTACGATTCTCGCTAGTTCTAGCTACACTGATGATTCGTAGAAATAACGAAACACATGCGTATGTATATATATATATATATATATTGTGTGTGTTTGTGTATAATCAAAATGATGTAGTGGTATTTTATTTAAAATAAAATAAGGATTCAGTAACATTATATCTTCGTGTTTATTCGTGAAATTTATTTTACCGATAAATATTACCGATTACTTTTACCCATTAATTTTACCCATTAATTTTACTAATTTCATCCATTAATGTTACCCCTTACTTTTACCTATTAATTGTACCCATTAATTTTACCTACTAACTTTCCTGATTAATTTTACCCCTTAAGTTTTCCTGTTAATTGTACCCATTAATTTTACTGATTAATTTTACCTATTCATTTTACCTATTAATTTTACCCATTAATTTTACCCATTAATTTAACTGACTTATTTCGCCGATTACTTTTACCCATTAATTTTACCAATTAAGTTTACCCATTAATTTTACCAATTAATTTACCGAATAATTTCACCCATTAATTTAACCCATTAACGTTACCGGCGGGTATTCTTCTAGATTTTTTTATATTTGCTATCAACATCAGAGAGGCTGAAAGCAACTGAAAAAATACGACTATAGAACCTGCTCCTCTCATCAGCGCCTGTCTATTATTCATCAAAGACTAAACATATGCGAAGGTGTTTATTTCCATTCCAGTAGTAATCATTTTAGTGATTAGTCTCAGCGATAGAAATAAAAGAAAGAATCGAAGCCTGATTAACTTGCACCGTTTTATTGTTGTTGTTTTTGTTGTTGTTTTAAAGATTCTTCTACTTTTTTTTAAAGATTCCATTTTCTTTGAAAAAGACTTTCGGTCTAGTTAACGATTTGGTCCCCCAAAATGGCTTCGTAAATCTAATTTGATTAATTCATATTACAACATATCGCTGTAAAGTTGCCTTTCATGCATGTCTGCATCTGTTTAACGCAAAGTTTTGACGCTGACTTTTTCAGAAACATTATATATATATATATATATATATATATATATATATATATATATATATATATATATGAGGAAAAAGAAACAATGTTTCAGACAAAATATAAAAATAAAAATAGAATAAAGGATAAGCAAATCAACAACTAACAAAAATAAACTCAAAAACACATATTGAACAGTTCTACCAAAATATTTCGATCGTTTATAATACGACCTTCTTCAGTAGGTAGCAGAACTTTAATTAAAACAGAAAAGTTTTCAAATTTATATATATATAAGTATAATTTTTTTACAAACATTATTTTCCATGTTTGTGTTTAATAATCCACTTTCTATAGTGCTCCACAGTGATAGAGCTTTATGTTATGCATGCTAAATTATGTTTGTATAAATAAAAATGAACAGCTCTACTTGTTATTGAGCACTTTTTATAAACACTTGAGTTGCAACTGATTTACATCTACATAAACTAATACAATACATGTACTATATATATATATATATATATATATATATATATATATATATATATATATATATATATATACATATAGTGTTTGTGTTTGTGTTAGATTGAAATAAATTCCAGAAAAAAATCCGAGTATGAGAGCTCAATGTAATAAACAGAGTAATGTATTTACCTCCAACAGCAGTAAGATGTGACACAAGTTCGGAAGTGGGATTAAATAAGTCGGCACCCTACAGGGAAAGCACTTAAAAATTGCCTGGGCAGCCCCGTCGGAATTGCCCGGTAGGGTCGTCACAGGCGATTAGCAATAAAATAACCTTTTCTCAAAGGGTGAGAAGGCAAAGCCTGGGAGGGTGAACCTTCTAGAACTGCACAGACTGGCGGAATCAAGACCCGAGGGTCAAGACGATACCGGTCTATAAGGTGTAGTATCCATCGGAACAGATACTACACTTTGATCGTAGCCAAAAAGCCAGTATTTAACGCCTACCCACAATAGGTGTATGTGACACAAGGTCGGAAAGTGGGATTTGAAAAGCCAGCGCCCGAGAAGGTGAGCGCTCTGGCTATTAAAAATTGCCTGGACAGCCCCGTCGGCATTTCCCGGTAGGGCGCCTCAGGTAGTAGGCTATAATCTTACTCCTCCCCAAAGAGGGGAGGCAAAGCCTGGGAGGGTGGACCTCCTAGAACTGCACAGCGTAAATCAAGCTCCGAAGGCCAAGACAATACCAGTCTATGGGGTGCAGTATCCATCGGAACAGATACTACACTTTCATCTTGGCCAAAAGGCCAAGAAATGAACAGAATAAGAATAAAATAAAGTAACACGGAATCACATAATCACCGGTGCGATAATTTATTTCGACCCTCCGGCCTTTTCAAGTACCAAAACTAGCAGATTACATGTTTGAAAAATGTTTTTCAAAGTATCATTTTCTTTGCTCTGCACTGTTTAAGCTGGGTTTTCGTTTTCGTTGGTCTGTTATGGTTAAGTTCATAATTCTTATTGTCATCTGTAAATGTAATGCTGGGCGTATGTAAGCATATCGCTTCTTGTTTTTTCTCTCTTGGTCATTTCATTTTTGTAAAACATTATCGTCTAAAATCTGTTCTAAGGTGTCAAGGAGCCTGTTTGTTTTCCAGCTTTAATTGAAGAGCAGCAAGTGGGTTGGCGGAGGCGAGTTGACCGCTATCCAGAAGCCGCTTTCTATTTTATTTTGTTAGACTGGAACAATACCATTAGCGTGCGTGGTCAGATCTTTATTCTAGCGAGTCGACGGTTTTTACCAACGCCTCTTTGTACCAGACCGCACACGTCAGCTTTAAGTTACATGCCGAAAAAGAAAAAGAAAAAGAAAAAGAAAGACAGAAAGACAGAAAGAAAGAATTATTTTTTTGTCCAGCGTTCGTCACAAGTGAAAATAAACCAACTTGTTTGTGTTTACGTTTGGCGTTATTAGATCGAAGTGTTTGCATCATTCATTGATTCAGTATCGATCTTTCCCCAACGGTTTCTCGGGAGCGATAGACCGCACACGCCTATCTACCCTCATAACCTTCTACATCTCTATATCTATCGTGCACACACTTTGCGCATGTTTAGGGTCAGGGCAGGGTAGGGTTTAGGGTTAGGGTTAGTATAAGAGTTAGGGGTAGGGTTAGGGGTTAAGGTCCGAGTTAGAGTTAAGGTCAAAGTTAGTGTAGGTCTTAATCTGTGAAAATACAAGAAAATTATAGTCAATACTTGCAGACTTGGTATAACATTCAAATTATTACTAATGAAGAAGGAAGAAGATCATCTTCATCATCATCTTCTGTTCAATAAACGAAGCGTGACGTTTTCAGTATTATTGTAGATTCACACCCTCCGTAAAATCACTCCTCTCCCCACACACATACAATAATGAGATTCTACTTTTTGTAGGCGATTACGTGTGTATACCCTGATGTTAGCAAAATAGTAAGTTTTACAAGGTCTTTACAAACATTAATAAAAATTCAGTGTTAAATTATCAAAAGTAAATGATGTGTCAGTTTACCCAAAACCTGTTAATCAACAAAAAGTTTTCAGATTGTTTAAAAGTTTTTCTTGTGAGTAAACTGGAGCAATTAAAGTGCATTCACTATTAAATGAAGAGTATTCTGCAGAAACAGTTCATTTTATTGAAAAGGGTTTGACATTTTGGAAAATTGTTAGTGTCAAAGAAATTGATGGCAACATTAAGAAAAAGTATCTACTGAAATAGGTGATACCAGATTTAAATGATCAGTACCTTATATTTCTTTCTAATTTTGAAAGAATGACACAAAAAGGGAAGTACGCAAGGAAAATGAATTAAATCATTAACAATGGATGCTAGTTACTCCATTGAACATAGATGCAATGGTTTAGCTGATCCTTGTAGATATTTGCTAAGCTGTGTGTTTAACTTTGTTATGCTTGTTTAGAAAATAAACTTGGAAAATGAAAACAACCATGAAGTATTTTCTTCATCTTCTTTAAAACAAATATGTAACAAACATCACAAATTTTGTAAAAATTAACAAAATTGTTTCTCTGAACATTATTTTCTTCGTAGAATATTTGATTTAGTAAAATGTTGAATTTACATTCTGGTTGTATTATGTCATTATATTGTTTTTATAATCATTAAGTCAATATAAACAAATTGAATGTATAGTTGCCAATTAACTAATCCCGTGTCTTACTAAGAAGTTATTTACTAAAACTTTTTTCAGTAATTATTATTTAGTAGTAAATTGGTCTTCACAGTCGTGGACCCCAGTCGCATGTTTGCCAGGCCTGTTATAAGTATCGCCTTGGCCATATTAGAGAGTTGTTTAATCAACAAAGAGTAGAATAGGGCAAAAGCAATACATAAAGAGAGATTGGTAACGTGTTCAGTTAATTAAAAAGTACGGTTAATTAGAACAATTTAAACAGATTTGTTTTTCGAACATAACTCAATCCCAGAACTAAGGTAAATTTTAGCATGGATTTTGTCTTTTTAAATTGAATAGTAAAAAAATTCCTAATGAAAAACATGTTGAGTAACTCACATTTAGTATAAAGTAGATATTTATAAATTTGTTTTAGTCATTATTTTATTTTATTTCTTTTTTTTTTCTCGTTTGTGCGTCTCTGATAATATTGATTATTTGTACAAATGTTCTTATAATCCGCAGACCATGTTCTTTCATTTGGTGTGCGGCTTAGATGTGAGATGGCTTAGTTAAATCGAACAACCTCGAACGACAGAGGACAAGCCGGACTAAATTCGCAGCGTATCTGGTAAAATGACGTTTCGTGTACCAGCAGGTCGTATATAAACATGGCATGCATTAACAAGTCAGTCCGTATTACGTTTCGATATTTCGATATTTCTTGCTTTTGAAATCTATTCAGTTTCGTAAATAGTTCAAGGAGTAATATCTAAAAAAAAAACGATTATATTTCATATGCGCCCGTTGTGTCTACACGTTTAGAAGTAAAGATGTCCTTTTAAACATAAGTTAGATATTAGTATTTTCACTTGCTGGTGCAATATAAACAATTATACACCCGTGAGGAAACCAGATTCTGGATTGTCTGCTGACAAAATCACTCGGCCGCCGATGTTAATTCATAAAAAGTTTTATTAAAAGAGAGGAGAGAACCGTCACAGAAAAAAAGCGAGAGGCGTATGTGTGAGATAGATAGATAGATAGATAGATAGATAGATAGATAGATAGATAGATAGATAGATAGATAGATAGATATCTCGTCTCGTTAAACGTAGGTACATTGTGCTCTCACCCCCATCCCCTCATCCGGGACGTCGCCTTGGACCCGTCTTTTCTGATTGAAGTCTCGTCAGGAAAGAGCTAGAAAATATTCGTCCGAAAGTCACGTGCCTCGTTACGTAACAAAATACCAGGCCGGGTGTGCTGTAAATGTCACCTGGAAGGAATAAAAAGTACTTGACACGGACACTCACCTGACCGGAAGAAACAACACACGGTTGATTGGCACGGAAACACAGCTCTTCCGAAATTAAAAAATTGTTTTTCACACTTTGTTTCTTTCTTTTACTACCCTCTTTTCATCTATATTTCCATCAATTTATCATTCCCTTTCCTCCTTTTCTTTCCGTTTTCTATTCATCGTTGTTCTGTTTCACTAATCTATAATTACTACTGTTTTATCCATCTTCTTTTTCTTCTGTATTTTTATCTTCTTGCTTATAATATAACGAACACTTTCTCTGTCTGTCTGTCTGTCTGTTTGTCTGTCCGTCAGCGTAATCGAACTGGCATATTACTCTGTCTTTTTTCGAATTTACATACAATTTGTTTTAAACTTCTAATGAATTTATATTCCGAAATATACACTTATAATTGGTATTCTCAAATTTCGATATATATTCATAATATTTTTCTCGATTATAATATTAATAAAAATTATTAATACAATTAATTAAAGACATTTTATTCAAAAACGAGCGCGTTTTAAAGCGTATTTAGATATTTAGAAGTAAAACAATGTAATTATGTTATGTATGCTCCCTGAAATTACGTCATTGTGAGAAAAGTATTTTTGTTTTTGTAAGCAGTTAAAAATATTTTATTAAAATATATTTGTAAGTGTAAAAAAACACATTTTATTTTTATCTTCGTTAAAAAAATAGATATGTTTTTCTTTCAATTTGACGGGGTCACGTGACACTTTTAAAATGTAAACATCTTCTGTTTCTTGTGTTCTTCCATTTAACCTACCTTACATCGTTTCCCGATTTTTCCTTTCTCATTTCTTTCTCTATTTCTTAACCCCTATCTTCTTTTCCACTACTCTTCATTTTTTTCCATTCACCCTTTCTTTTTTCTTTCTTTCTTTCTTTCTTAATCACGTTCGTGTAATCCTGTTAGTCAACGTTCCCCATTTTAACTGCCGTCATAAATCGTCGGCCATGACGCGTGTCAAAATCCAAGTCAAACCCTCTAATGCGATTTAATTAATATCATCAAACTGCTCATTCCCATCGCAAAACAAACCATTCAAAGGAATGAAAACGACCTCATCCCTTTCGTAAATCGAATACTTAACATTAAACCGCACGAGGGGGTCAAATCAGTTTTCACCTAATTACAGAATGCTAGCCACATCGTGACTAATCGACAGAAACGCTACTAATTATGCAGGTTAAAGGTTGTCCTATTTCCTCTTTAAAATGAGCATGTATTCATTCTCCTCTGACTGTTGTCATATTTGGGCTAGTGAATCTCTGCCCCATTTGAGGGTTCTTGATAAGGTGTAGAAACGTATCTTTAATTTGATTGGTCCTACCCTTTCTTCTTCTCTGCACCCTCTCTCACACAAACCTGATGTTGCTAGTCTCGGTCTTTTCTATAAATACTATTATGGCATGTGTTCTTCGGAATCATATGATCTATTCCCCGCTTCTTTTGTTCCAGCTCGTTTGACTCGTTGGTCTAGTGGTCTTCACAAATTCGTTGTTTTGATACCTCATTGTAATACAGCTTCCTATTTCAGTCGCTGCTTTCCAAGAACCGCAAGCTTGTGGAACTCTCTTCCTGCTGACTGTTTTCTTCTTACCTATAGCCTTTGTCTTTTCAAGACTAAGGACAATTGGAATCTCCTGTCATTGCGATAATCATATTTGTTCCTGTTAGCTCCTTACATCAAGTGGCTTCATGCCTTGTCTGGAGCGATTTCCATAAAACAAACGCGAGTGAAAAACAAAGATAAATAGGGGTTGGTTACGTATGGATAATTCTTTTTAAATTCAAGATATTATTCACCCGGGACAACGCCGATCAAGAAACTATCAACTTTGTGTGTGTTTTTTTTAGCAGTTTTAGAGTTTTAGCTGAACATGCACACATTCATACACACATATACACAGATAACAGCCATTTATATAATCGAAGATACAATCCATAACGTAATATCAATACATTGTTTAATCACAAGCAAAATCGGGTAAGCTCATTTGAAATGTATTTGTTGTTATGATTCGAAGAAACGTTCTATTCTTACTTTTTTCGATAATTTGATTATAAACACAAGAAAACGTACTTAACAATATAAAATATCTGTACATGTTAAAAACATAAAGGAACATTTACGACATCTTCTGTTTTAATATTCCATCAATTTGATTTATGAGAGCTGCCAATGTGATATGTAAACATCGAATATTAAGAGTAGAAACTGACAATACACGCGAGATAAATTACAATTGTTGCACTCATTATTTTCCATATATGCCAAATATATTTTTTAAATATGATCACAGCCATAGGCTTCGTTATTAAAGTTGATATTTTCCAATACTTACAGAAATGTTATAACATATGCTCACTTTGAACAATATGAATTTAGCGACGAATAGCATCAGAACTGTGTTGTTATTAAGTGAAAGGTCTTATGCCATGCATCATCAAGTTTTATGTAAATAAGAATATTTTAAAACTTGAATTAAATACTATTTGAATTTTTTTTTAATTAATAACTAACCTTAAACCTAACTATAACTCTAATAGAGTATTTTTATTAATAAGATGACACTTTTGTCAACGTTAATCTACTGTACCACTTATCTGCTACGCATATATATATATATATATATATATATATATATATATATATATATATATATATATATATATATATATACATATATATATATATATACATATATATATATATATTTATATATATATATATATATAGAGAGAGAGAGAGAGAGAGAGAGAGAGAGAGAGAGAGATGTAATATATATATATATTTCTAGGCAGGGCGTCATAGTCCAGGGGTAAAACGCCAGATTATTGACATTGATTGTATTGATCCTTGTCTAAGTTAGCCATGCTGATGACGGCTGTGAGCCAGAAACACCTGGCCATGAATTACTTTTATGTGCGTATAAATAATATATATATGATGGACTCTCCCGTAGATTTCGACGTATGAGTACAAGTGGCTGGCCGCGCGTGTAATTGTGAAGCAAGGGTTGCACAATCTAAAGCAAAACCTTTCCTGAGTCGGCACTGCTTGATTCTAATGTCAAGCAGTTCAAGACGACTGGAAACGATGCCGAGATAAGTAGAGAGCACATACAGCACTTGGCATTCCCAAATGGTCACCCTTTAAGTACTGGCCAGGCTCGACGTCGCTTAACTTTGCTGATCTAACGGGTGATATATATATATATATATATATTTTATATTATATTATATTATATTATATTATATTATATTATATTATATTATATATGTGATTTTTTGAAGGCCTACCAAAGCATTCCGTTCAGGAGACCTATCATCACCACCAAAGACTTTTTTTCAAAAATTATTTATTTATCATATTTATTTAAATTAAATATGATAATAAATAATTTTTGAAAGAAAAAGTATTTTGTGGTGATTATTGGTCTCCTGAACGGAATGCTTTGGTAGGCCTTCAAAAAAATAACATATAAATGCTATGTACCCTGTAATCGAGTATCATCGAGCTTGTTTTTATTGGCTTAATCTCGGCGTAATCCCGGCCTTGACTGAATAATCTATTTTCTAAGTGAAAAATCTAAATCTATATTATATTATATATATATTATATGAAATTATATATATTAAATATGTATTATATTATATATATATTATATATTATATTATATACTAGCGGGACCCGTGTAAATTACACGAAATGATGTTTTAATACAAATTATCTTGTTCCTAACCTATAAACCTAAATTAAATTGGGCTCCAATTCATGAATATTTATTTACTCCTCTCCAGGAGTTAGGCACAAGGCCAGTTTTTATCTTATTCCCACAAGTAAGATGTGACCCAAGGTCGGGTCGGCAAAGTGGGGTTTAAAAATTGTCGGCATTCCCCGGTAGGGGCGCCTCATGCAGTAAGCAATAAACTTACTCCTCCCAAAAGAGGAGAGGCGAAGCCTGGGAGGGTGGACCTCCTAGAACTGCACAGGACAGACCCATAGACCGGCGTAAATCTAGCCCCGAAGGCCAAGACAATACCAGTCTATGGTGTGCAGTATCCATCGGAACAGATACTACACTTTGATCTTAGCCAAAAGGCCAAGCCAATTCATGAGTAGCATACAAAGATTCGGAAGGTCGTTGCTTTTGATGTAAGCATGACACACAAAATCACACACGCTATTGTATTAATATGTGTCTTCCCGGTCGTTCCCCCCCCCCCTACCTCTCTTCCCCTTCCCCTCGAAATGTAGAAATAAAATCTTAGAGGTTGGTTGGGATCGAACTATAAACCAGTCGGGCCGAAGTCAAAAATACTACGTCGCTAACCGCTGCCCCAAAGGGAAATACTTGAAAATGTTTCGAAAAATCTAGGTGTGGCACGCATGCGCAGAGCTTTTGCCGGAAGCGTGACACACGAACACACACGCTATCGTATTAATCTATAGATATATATTATATATTATACTGTATATCATAATATATATATATATATATATATATATATATAATATTAATAATTATGGATATTAGTTTTATCTACATACGTATGCAAACAATTATTCACACCGATCGCCGGATTCGAACCCTGGAACACGAGTTATATTTTAAGCTCGAATTTACGTCTTAGCCCAAACAGTCGGTGTCAACAATATTGTCTATATATATATATATATATATATATATATATATATATATATATATATATATATATATATATATATATATATATATATATATATATATATATATGTATATATATATGTGTATATGTATATATACATATACATATACATATACATATACATATACATATACATATACAGATAAGACTGATTAATATCTCAGAAAAAAAGAACTGTCTTTCCAAAAAGTTGTTTTTTCAGACATCGATGTTCCAAAACCATGAAAATCAACAGAAAATTACGGAATCTTCTTTACGTGTCCTTTTACTTTACTCATTTTGTTATACAATAAACCGTCCTTGGGTATCTTCCCATAGGGAGGGTTCCAAATTCCGAAGAAAATGTATAGTTAGCCTACAAGTTAGTACTTTGATTTTAATTGCACATTCTGTGTGTGTGTGTGTCTCTCTCTCTATTTCGCTCTATTTCACTCTCTCTCTCTCTCTCTCTCTCACTATATATATATACATATATATATATATATATATATATATATATATATATATATATATATATATATATATATATATATATATATATATATATATATATATATACATATGAGAGAGAGAGAATTAGAATCAGCCGAAATATTAAGCTCTGTCAACAAATAGAGCACTAACAGTCATTGACTGTGTTTATAAACACTGACTCTAACTGGCTCGAAACGCAAGCTGTGATACATCGAAACTCTTTCTCTTTCTCCGTCTCTCTCTCCCTTTCTCTTTCTCCCTTTCTCTCTTTCTCCCTACTTCTCTCTCCCTACCTCTATCTCTATCTTTTTCTCTATCTCTCTCCCTTCCTCTCTTTCTATCTTTTTCTCTATCTCTCTCTCTTCCTCTCTTTCTATCTTTTTCTCTATCTCTCTTCCTTCCTCTCTTTCTATCTTTTTCTCTATCTCTCTCCCTTCCTTTCTTTCAATCTTTTTCTCTATCTCTCTCCCTTCCTCTCTTTCTATCTTTTTCTCTATCTCTCTCCCTTCCTCTCTTTCTATCTTTTTCTCTATCTCTCTTCCTTCCTCTCTTTCTATCTTTTTCTCTATCTCTCTTCCTTCCTCTCTTTCTATCTTTTTCCCTATCTCTCTCCCTTCCTCTCTTTCTATCTTTTTCTCTATCTCTCTCCCTTCCTCTCTTTCTCTTACTATCTATATCTGCGTGTGCGTGTGTGTGTGTGTTTAAATTCTAGATGTATTACTAGGTCATATGTTTATATATATCCGATCCAATATTGCTCGATACTAAAGTAGATATTATTAGAGGGTGTATATACTTTGAGGTTGTTTGGCTTGCATCGATACGTCGAGGTTTGGGCATTTGTGACCATCATAGAAGCCATCTATCATTGAACGGATAAAATATTTACAATTATGGAAGAGTGGCCGCAATGGTTAATATTGTATTAGTTCAATGATAGATCGGCTCCGAGGAGATAGTATATACAACTGAAACCTATATATATATATATATATATATATATATATATATATATATATATATATATATATATATATAACACTTATACAAATCACGTGCGCATTCACGTTCTCATATTTGAAAGTGGGGAAACAACAGCTAACCCCTTTGGCCCGGCTGGAACAACAAAAGCCGGTAGGAAAAAAATACAAATCCGATGACATCAGGATATATTACACACCGATGATGCCAAGTTTTTGGCGAAATATCTGTATCACTTTAAACTAACAAAAAAAATGCTAGTTTATAATAAAAAAAAGAAAAAGAAATCGGTTTCGATTTATTATTTTTCTTTTTTAAAAAAAAATTGCTATCGCATCTTTAATGCTTCAAAAGGTATTTATTTTACCTATTTCTTATTAAATTTAACAATAGATGCTTCTTAAAAAAATATGAACCTTAAAACACTTTATATATATATATATATATATATATATATATATATATATATATGGGAAATGAAAAAGAAAAAAACAAGAGATATTTTTGGGGTATCTTTTACGACGCTCAGCAGAGTCGTGAACGGGTTCAAGAAAACGAACGATAAAGTGATTAAAAACATAAATATGCAACAAGTAAAGGCGACCTAGGTCGAGAATAGATATTTTCCTACTTAGCTATGATATTTGTTTATAGTTTTACATAGTATAGATGGGTTTTTATTAGATGTAAAAAAAAGAATTCTTGTTTTTTTTGCACAAAAAAAAATGGCGGTCGGTCGTGATTCTCTTACATAGCCCCCCACGACCGCCATTTTGGATTTTTCGATTTTGGTGTGACGAACAATTTAGTTTCTAATAAATAGCACTTCGAACGGTTTAAAAATACAAACAAATGCCACAGGTAAGTTTGAAAATCGCCTACAGTTACTTTTATTTGTTGTATATTTGTTTTTTGAGCGTTTTTAGTCTGCTGAGCGTCGTAAAAGATGCCCTATTTTTTTATATATTCATCAACGTTTCATAGTTATTTGTAAGACTTCCTCAGCTTCATAATTTAAAAAAAATGTCTTTGGTATGTAGGTAGTGTTAAACTCTCACCCACCCACCCCGCCTAGTTTCAAATCATCTTCATTTCTTCAAATCCTTTTCTAAAACTATGACACTACCTACATACCAAAGACACAGAATTTCCCCTCCCCCCTCCTCTTTCCCCAGCCCATTCAAAATCCATTCTACACCTACCCACGACAAAACCCTCAGCACCCCTCCACTCCCCTCCACCCTAAGACAAATTCACTAACACTTCCACCCTTTCTACATTTTCACTCACAGCCATCCACATTCATTTCACTCCCTGCCACTGACTTCTCTCAGCACGGACCTCGGTTCAGTGCTATCAGCAGCTTCGGCTACTACTTTTTCTCATCGACCCATCATATCTACCCAATATTTTGATGTACTTGCATGACATTTTTCTTAAAATTATCATCCTGAGGAAGTCTTACAAATAAAGGCGAAACGTTGATGAATATATAAAAAAATATCTCTTGGGTTTTCCTTTTTCATTTCCCATTACGTCGGATTACTCTCATCCTTCCTTTCTCATATATATATATATATATATATATATATATATATATATATATATATATATATATATATATATATATATATATATATATATATGACTTAAAGATACCTTTTTTTTAAATTAGATAAAAATTATTTCAAACTCAATGGCCATCATACAATAAACAGAGCGTAATACTTATTGTTTTAAAGGTAGCTTTTTTAGCTAATTCAAAAGAAATGGAAATGTAAAAGTCCTTTTGCAATTGTTTCAAAGACAATTTATTCTGGAACTGATATTATAACAAACAATGTTCTGATAAGAAAGTTCAAATAACAGAAATAAAGAAATGAAAACTTTTAATCAGAAATATCATGATAAATAAGTTCTAATAAGATATTGACAATTTATTAACCGTCATATTTTATATTTTGTCTTTGCCATGAAACTTTATCCCGACCCACCGTTATTATAAGTCGAAAAAGTGTGTTACTTTATATTTTACTAATTAGAGTTATAATGATTACAATGAGTCAAATATGTATATTTATTAACTCCCTTTAATTATTGGAACTCTCAAGTTAGTAAAAAATATAAAAACTTTTGAAAATAATATAACAACGACCAGGAGATTAAAGTTAAAAATGACAGAAATAAAAAAAATGAAAACTTTTCATCCAAAATATTATGATCTAGTAGGATATGAACAATTTATTGTCATAGATTAGCTTAAAAAATATATTTGTTTGTTTTTTTTAATGAAAATTCATCCTGCTCCACAGCTAGAAGTCAAAATAACTTTATATTTTATTAATTAGATAGTTCTAATGATTACAGTGAGTTAATTATATTTATTTATTAACTTCTTTTAATCATCGAAACTCTAGTAAGAATTTCAACAAGATTTTTTAAACTAAAAATACTTTCTCTGCTTATAACGATCCGGAGAACTTTAATAGTAACATTAACTTAAAATTATATCTTTGAAGCTACATTATGACGACTAATAAATTGTCTATATCCTATTGGAACTTGGTAAAAGAAACATAAATATATATTTTGGAAGCTTAAATGTGGCAATCAACACATTGTCTTTTGAAAGTTGTTTATTATGGAATTTCGTATGCAATAAATCAGTCTTCATGTTCTAGAATAACTTGTCTGAAAAATACAATTGTAAAAAGACTTTTTGCTATCAATTCTTTTAAATTAGCTACAACGAGATATTTTTAAATATATATATATATATATATATATATATATATATAAAGTAATAACTTTTTCACTCCAACTTTGACTACAGTAAGAAAGTAACCAGATAAATGATAGACTACACATTGGCGTTAAACACTAATGCGTGTCTGGCGAAAAAATAATTACATTTCCATTTTGAGAAAAATATTACAATTATTCCGAGAATTCTACCTCTCCCAAATACATCTTCAAAGGAGAAGGTAGCCCCGATTATGTGTCCTTATACAATTAGTCTTCACACACAACCAATCAACATAGAGATTTTAAAAAATCATCGCACTGTTCGATCAATGATTCTGGAATTTCAGTTTTGTAAAATAAATATATATATCATATCATAGCCTCCGTTCAGTCTTGAGAAACAATAGATACCTCATGTAAGGGTGGCTGCGCGTGTAATTGTAAAGCAAGGGTTGCGTAATAATCAACAACACCTCTCTTGAATCGGCACTGTTTGTGTCCAATGACAAGGAGAAGTCTAGGACGACTGGAAACAATGCCGCGACACGCGGAAAGCACATACAACACCGGGTTTTCAAAAATAGTTACCCATGTTATTACTGACCAGCAGGCTCAATGTCGCTTATCTTCGGGAAACAGTGTATCAACGTGATTATGCCGTATATATATATATATATATATATATATATATATATATATATATATATATATATATATATATATATATATATATAATAAAAGTTTTTTACAAAGGCTGAAGGCAATGCGAAGTTCCGGATCGCTGGAAGCTGTGTAATATCCGGATTATCAAGAATCAATTTGATTCTTGATGATCCGGATATTACAAACTAACACCCTTGCTGTCTAGAAAAATAAACAAACCTTTCGATCTATATCCGACTTATTTCGGTTTTGTTTTGTTTTTGTTCTTCACAGCTTCCAGCGATCCGGAACTTCGCATTGCCTTCAGCCTTTTTAAAAAACTTTTATTATTACTCCCAGCAATGCTTCCAGCAAACTACTAATTTATATATATATATATATATATATATATATATATATATATATATATATATATATATATATATATATATATGCACGAAGTCTGACGTTACTCCTTTATAGGTTACAATAGATGAAGTGTAGTATCGGAACGGATACAACACTTTTCTCCTGTTTTTGTCCAAGTCTCGCGATCTGACCTTACTTCTGAACATGTAATAAGATCATGTGATAAACCAAACGGCTTTTGAACATTACTTGCTAATTCAATTATCTGCTTCGTTATATATTTACATCACTGCCATTTCAACCAGGTTAGCCTCGAATTAATTCTAACTTACTCCGTAGAATTCTTTTTTTGGATGAGTCTTTTAATGACAAAATTTGCATTCCTTTCCTTTTGCCAAATCGTTAAAAGAGACTTTGGAATAATTTCACACGGATTCTTTTTTTTTAAAGATGTTAATCAATTTGTCTTTCGCGAAACACATTAGAAGTGAATGTTTTTCTTTTCTTTTTTTCTCTCGTTTTAGAACCAAACTTGATGCAAAAGATAAATTGATTTGGACAATTTGCAAACATCCTTTAATGTGTTCTCTGAGTATTTTTAGTTTCACCGACCTATCTCAATGATAGTATTCGGTACAAACGAGGCAAAACTGCAATCTGTTTTTTTAGGTTAGGGTTAGGGGTAGGGTTAGGGTTAGGGGTAGGGGTAGGGTTAGGGGTAGGGTTAGGGTTTTTTAGGTTAGGGTTAGGGTTAGGGGTAGGGGTAGGGTTTTTTAGGTTAGGGTTAGGGTTAGGGTTAGGGGTAGGGTTAGGGTTAGGGGTAGGGTTAGGGTTAGGGTTAAGGTTAGGGGTAAGGTTAGGGGTAGGGTTAGGGTTAGGGTTAGGGTTAGGGTTAGGGTTAGGGTTTGTTTAGGTTGATCATTTCTAGTTGCTTGTGATCGCTTTCGACTTGGAATGCACATGTATGTTCCGACACGCCCACATCCCTAAATAACTGTTAATAGTCCATGTTCGATATTAGCATACCCTAACCCTTACCTTTAACCTTAACCTCTAAACCCTAAACCCTAAACCTAGACCCTAGACCCTAACTCTAACCCTAACCCATAACCCGATTTGGAATGCACATGTATGTTCTGAAACGCCCACATCCCAAAACAACTGTTAATAGTTCATGTTTGATATTAGATTACCCTTACCTTACCCTAACTCTAAACCCTAAACACAAAACTTAACCCTAACTCTAACCTTAACCCTGACCCTAACTCTAAACCCTAAACCAACCTCTAACCCCTAACCCCTAACCCTAACCTGATCTTCATAAACAATCTCTCTGATGACATAGAGTCTGAGATTGGTTCATTTGCTGACGACACCACGCTTTACTCTCGTCAAGTTGGCAAAACGGACGCGATCATATCCGAGGCAATAGCTGAATCCTTAGAAAATGACCTCCAGGCTGTAGTGGAGTGGGGTCATAAATGGTTGGTAACTTATAATGCCGCAAAGGCAGATCAGATATTTTAACGCAAATACAATTTCCGTCTTTATGTGGTATACCTACCTTTATCAATTCGTTTTGCTGATTCAAAATACGCCAGAAGAATTTCCTTGCAAATCAAATTTTAATCTGCTGAAGGGACTTCCGGTGACTTTTAGTCCACCTGCATTGTCCAGGAAGTGTTGTACGGATTGTCTGGAAGGGATGTTGTATGCTGATGATTGATTTAGTACTGGCCTGAGTAACAATGGAGGGTCTACTTGTCGAGTTAATAACTTGGAGGAATGCTGTGGAAAGTAAAGAGTGAATTTTACCAAGGTCAAAGTGATGATCAGTCCTTTCGAAAGCCCTCGCAAACGGGAAATTACCCTGCTCAGTTTATTGAAAAAGAGTCGGGTGCAATGACACATGTATAATTACGACTTAAATAATATTACTAATTATGGTGATATTTCCTTGTGTATATTATGGACTATTCCAATCTTTTTAATTACCGTTGACTGTTAATTAACAGAAATATATATATATATATATATATATATATATATATATATATATATATGTGTGTGTGTGTGTGTGTGTGTGTGTGTGTGTGTGTATTTAGGCAGAATTTTCTCATTTATTCAAACATTGTTAAAAGAAACAGAATTCGTTTGTTTAATTATACCTTTTTTTATTTTTTCAATTTTTCTTATGGTGTTTTTGTATAAAAATAAATTCAAAATATATATAAATGTTCCAACCTTTTCGATTCTTCGTCTAATCGTCCTCAGATGTCAAAAGCAAATGAACAAAAAAGCTGAAGAAAGATAACAGCGGAGAAACGCGAATTGAACGTTTTTCGCATTGTTCCAGAAAGTCGTTGACGATTTAAATTCAGCAACGCTAGATGGCATCACAGAACGAAATCGCATTTAAAATGTTACCACTATTTCATATGTGATGTTATTCATTTTAGGTTGTATTTTTAATGTTTTAAAATTAGTTTCGGAATGTATACTTTTAGTGTTATTAACTAGAATTTGTCTTAAATCAGAGGGAGGGCAGTTATGTTTGTGTAGATGTTGGGAAATTGAGCTAGAGTTTACATACATATATATAATATATACACACACATATATATATATATATATATATATATATATATATATATATATATATATATATATACATGTGTGTGTGTGTGTGTGTGTCACTATCAGGGTGTTTGATCAGGGTTTTTTTTGCCATAGTCGCCACGCTAGGCACTGCGGGTTGGCGACGTTATTTGCCCATAGCTAGGTGTCCACATACAGCGCCTGGTATTTCCAAATGGTCACCCATCTAGTACTGACCAGGCTCAACGTTGCTTAACTTCGGTGATGTAATAGGAACTGGGGTGTCAACGTGATTAGGATAGATATATATAATATTAATATTAAATTAAAGATAAGTTATGTATCGTTAAATAATAATCTATCGTGATAATATAAAGTTTAATATGTTGAATAAAGCAATCAATTCAGATGTCTTAATAAATATTGTATCTATACTATTTTTTATTCTTATATTTCATCTTCTGAATATATATATATATATATATATATATATATTATAATATAAAATGATGTAATAAAATAAGGTGTCAATCAAATTTTATTAGAATTCAAAGTTCAAGCAAGTATCTTAAAGTCCTTAGCTCATGAGTTTTCAAAGATAATTCTTCTCTTCAGAGGATTATTACCGCAGTTATAACACTACTGGTAATAAAATTAAGCTTGGAAAATATATAAAAATATATACACAAATACATAAAAATACATAACATCAAATATATCAACCCAAAAACATACATATATTATAATATTAATGCTCTATCCAGTATATTGAGCTTCAGTTTGTATCCGGATGTTTCACTAATTATAAGATATAAGTTCACGCTTATATCTTTTGTTGGATTGCTTCATATATATATATATATATATATATATATATATATATATATATATATATATATATATATATATATATATATATATATAAAACAAGTATTAAAAGTACACTTATCCATCTATGTAATTCCTCTGGTGATAAGATTCTAATCTTTGAAAAGTATAGCTTAAGGAAAGAAAAATAAACATATTTTTATCGAGTACACCTCGCATTGAACAATCGAAGATGAAATAGATTTGTCATCCGCACATCTTTATCTCTCTTCCTTCATTTATCTTTATATATATATATATATATATATATATATATATATATATATATATATATATATCGTATATTGAGCTTAAACCATTACACTATAAGTTGAATTCTATACTTTTAGTCTCATATTTTATATATATATATATATATATATATATATATATATATATATATATATATATATATATATATATATATATAATGTGTATACTCTTGGTGTTTATTATATTTTCTATGCGGTGAATGTTACTTTCCGAGATAAATGACGTCAATATCCCAAGGTGATGTGGAGGCAAGAATCGGTCAGGTGTTGTTGACGACAGAATAGGTAAGGTTGGTGTAGCTTCGTGATTGACGCTAAGGCTAACGGTTGGCCTGTCAGTCCTCGCTGTGATGCCTCTTCTCGACTCAACTGGCATATATCCGGTAAGCAGGTCCGGTCTGGTGAAACTAATGATTCCCGCGAACATGGCTGCTATCAGAACAAGAAAATATCCAGACAACCGTGCGGAATATGAAAATAATCACAGTTAATAATCGCACTCTTGGGTGAAAAGTCATCTCAACAGAAAAGTAAATAAAGTTTCTCTCTCTCTCTCTCTCTCTCTCTCTCTCTCTCTCTCTCTCTCTCTCTCTCTCTCTCTCTCCTCACACAGAGAGATACGCACACACTACAGGCACATACAAGCATATACAGCCCCGAGCACGCGGACATATACGAATATATATATTTGATGGTATTTAAAGTTAGCCTACACTTTAGTGGCAAAAAACTAATCAAATCACAACTTGCTAAAAATATTGTCTCTCTCTCTCTCATATATATATATAAACTTATTTTCTCTCTATCTCATATATATACATATATATATATATATATATATATATATATATATATATATATATATATATATATATATATATATAAACTTATTTTGTAAAGATTTTTCTTACCATCTTACAAACGAACGAAAATATGTATATATAAAGTTAGCCTACACTTTAGTGGCAAAAAACTAATCAAATCACAATTTACTAAAAATATTTTCTCTCTATCTCATATATATATATATATATGTATATATATATATATATATATATATATATATATATATATATATATATATATAAATATATATATATAAACTTATTTTTTAAAGATTTTTCCTACCATCTTACAAACGAAATTATGTATATATATATATATATATATATATATATATATATATATATATATATATATATATATATATATATGTAAGGTTTCGAGATCATCCGGGAATTTTCAGGCACAGGAATCAGCCATCGGTAATCACCTCGTTAGTACAAATAGTTGTTCTGACAACTATTCCGATGGGTGGTTTTCTGTTTTACACAGTGCCAGGTCGAACTACCATCTCAATATTATTGAGGCGTTAGTTATTAACAACTCTCGACCTAACCTGTGTAGACAAAAGATTTTGAAGCATCAGTTAGAGATCTTTAATGATTCAAAGCCACCATAACGTTGAGAGATTTACCCTTTTTTTTCCTCTCAATCGCTTCCTCCAACTGAAATAAGTTTTAACCTTCATATCTCATTCGTTTTTAATTTACCATTCTGACGTTTCCTCTCAGAGGGTTAGACGATAAGGCCTTAAGGTAATTTTAACAATGTTCCTTATTTTCCACTCGTCTGTTTCATTGATCAAAATAATATATATATATATATATATATATATATATATATATATATATATATATATATATATATATTATTTCATATATCCACATAAAATGTTATAAGGGGATATAATCTTTTATGTTTCAACTTTCAGTATTTACTTCAACAGTGCTGAATACGTAAGTAGAGCTAGGTAGTAAGTTATGAAAATAAAGGCTCCGCGTTTTATCCCCGTAGGAATCGTAAGGCTAAAATTTTAGCCTGACGATACCCTACGCGGAAGCCATAAATATATTTTCATAACTTACTAATATATATATATATGTGTGTGTGTGTGCGTGTGTGCGTGTGTGTGTACGTGTGTGCGTGTGGGTGTGTGTGTGTGTGTGTCTAGCAAGTTTTTCAACCATTAAAACATCATGGGACAAAACTGTTGATTTTTTGTCTTCAAGTCTTTCGGTGGAAAATCACTTTTCTTGTAAGTCAATTTACTTTTTACAGTCACTATATTAGTTTACTTCCAAGAATTTACGCTAGTCTTAACATTATTTAAGGGAGCATGAAAAACTGTTTTGGGAATTTAAAGACAAAGAGTATTTTATCTCATGGCTTCCCAGCAGAGTTGATCAGACCCCACTTCTTTTAAAAGACAAGAACAAAAACGTTCCGTATATTAGACTTAAGTTTTGTTCCATATAAATGTTGTGCTAACTTATTTTGTTGTTAAAAAAATGTCCTCCTTACCTGTATTTTACAGTATTCGGACGAATCCATCACACTATTTATTAGTGTATTTGTATTATTTTATTATATTTATTTTCATATTTAAAATATTAAAAAAAAATTAAAATATATTTATATATATGCAAACATTGTTAAAAATAACAGAATTCGTCTGTTTAATTATACCTTTTTATGCGAAACGCTTGCTGATCTGAGCAATAGTGTGTGTGTGTGTGTGTGTGTGTGTGTGTGTGTGTGTGTGTGTGTGTGTGTGTGTGTGTGTGTGTGTGTGTGTGTGTGTGTGTGTGTGATATGCATATACCATTAATACCAGCGATGATTATAACACTATAAATTTCAAACTCATACAACTTCAAAAATATTGATCATTTTATAAAAAAAGAAATTCTCAAGTTTATTTAAGAAATAATTAATCAAAACAAAGTTCATGACGAGTATTTTTTTAAGTGAAGGGGAAGAGATAAATAAACAAGTGAACCGTCATTTACGGTGTTTTGTTTCCTACGAAAGTACATGGTGACAATTAACGATGGCGATTCAACAGTCTATTGAAAGGGACACGGAATCAATGCAAGAGGATTATATTGACAAATCCAACACTCGATTTCAGTAATGATCTATTCCATAAAACGCACTCCATCATGTTTAGTTCCGCTCGTAGAAATACCAGCCCCGTTAAAGCCAGTTAATCTTCATCGTGACGCGTGTGCCACCCAGCAGGCTGGAAGCCAACTGCAAGCACAAGATGTCCACGCATAATTGAAAACGCTGAACGATGAGGAATCTCCACTTCATTAGTTAGCATGTCAATCTAAATCCTACGGTGTTCTTTAAACAAATGTCCGAACTTTATCCAGAGATGCTTCAGGTGTTTAAGTTGATGCACTTCCCTTTTCGTCGGGGGTCATCTATGAGGTTATCTATTTACTTGCCCTCCAACGAGGTGGATTTTAATGTGGGGGGGTCCAACTCTTCAAATAGGGGCACTCAGAATTGGGGGGAAAATAGAATTGCCTCTATCTAGAAGCATTTCTTCTGCACTGACCGAGAACAGAAAAATGAAGTGTAGTATCGGAATAGATCCTGCATTTTGATCTTAGTACAAAAGTCCAATCTATGAGATCATCTATATACGTACCAACCTATTATTTTTTATAAGCAACCTCACATTTAACTTATTCCACGACATTTCGCAATCGAGATTTAATAATCAACTAACTCCTAAATCCATGCTTATTTAGTTCTAAGATATAATATACCATTTTTCATATCGTATATATAGTAATCTGGAAACACTCGAAAACAGCTTCAGATATTCCGCATTTGCATATTTATTTTTTAAAGTTTCATATGATGTAATATTCTGTAATATACATTTGTAATTTGCATTGTCATATTTTTTTTATATATACGCAATAGTTTAGCGTTATTAAAATGTCTCATGTTGTGGGGACCTGGAGTACATATATTGTCAAAAAGCCAAGGAACTATAAAAAATAATGTTTTTATGACCAATTTTTTTAGAATTCATGAAAAAACAGATTTAATCTATATTGTATTATTTTAATGGGGATCGGTAGTGTAGTATCTGTTTTCTTGTCACACGACCGTCCTATCACGAATAACCTTCTCTTTTGAGAGGGTGGCGTTATCCTCCTAGGTATTACATCCTCCTTTGGCGGAGGGTGTAATGTAGTATCTGTTCTGTTATCATGGGACATCTATTATCTTTGCGATAACCATATTTGTTCTTGTTAGCACCTTACATCAAGTGGCTTCATGCTTTGTCTGGGGCGATTTCCATTTTAAAAAATGTGGTACTTGGTATGTCAGTGTCAAGAAGAAAGCTTCATTTTTTTATCAAAAAATGAAGCTTTCTTCTTAGAAAGCCTATATATTAGCAATAAATCATACAGATTGACGCAGAAAGTTTTGCTAGTAATTTATTCTTATCAGAAGATCGCATGAGGCGTGACACTGACGAAACAGCTAGCCACAAGAAACATCATCTACGTATATACGCGAGAATATTTGCTGAACAAGTGACCACAAGAGACAATGACATAAGAATAGGAAAAGAATATGTCTAACATGTTTAGTAAGAAGGCGGGAAATGTATGCTACACTGTTGTATACATTATGCTCTTCCGGGAGCGATTTCGTGAGAAAATTAAAAAGAAACGGAAACGATACATATATATATATATATATATAGAGAGAGAGAGAGAGAGAGAGAGAGAGAGAGCGAGAGACAGAGACAGAGACAGAGACAGAGAGAGAGACAGAGACAGAGAGAGACAGAGAGAGAGAGAGAGAGAGTAGACAGAAGACACAGTGACGACAAAGTAATAAAATCTCAAGAGACAATGACATAAGAATAGGAAAAGAATAGAGAGAGAGAGAGAGACAGACAGACAGACAGACAGACAGAGAGAGACAGAGAGAAAGAGAGAGACCGAGACAGAGAGAGAGAGAGAAGACACAGTGACGACAAAGTAATAAAATCTCAAGGGTAATCCTATAAACGGAGAAACTGACAAATCTGTACCCAATCATAACACACGAAGATGACCGCAAAGAAACACACATGCTTAAAAAGAAAACACATAACTTTGACCCAGAGAAGTAAAGGATATGAAAACACATAACACACGAAACCCACATGCGCAGAAACGCCAAATTGTTTAAAGTAAAACCATTTTTTTTTTTTCAAATGGAAAGAACATCTGAAGAGAGCCTAGATGCTTAGGTAAAAGTTTACGGTAAGGGCTCCCGGGCTGTGCGCATGCGCCAACAAACGGAAGCGCATAAATGAAAGCGCTATTTGAGTGGAAATGAAAAATAAAATTAAAATAAAAAACCAGACTCTTTTCTTACGGAGTTTTTTTTTTGCTACATACTTTAATTCCGCATCGCAGTATAAAACCGTCGGTTAATGTTGTATCACTAACCCACAAACACATACTCTAGACTCTTTTATTAATTTTAATTCTTTAAGAAAATTAAATAAATTTGTAGTACTTAACATGCGTTCATGCAATTCAGCACTCTTCATTTTCAATCAATTTTAAATTGTGCGTTTCCGTTTGTTGGCGCATGCGCACAGGTGGTTTATCGGGGGCCCTTACCGCCAACTTTTACCAATGCTTGAAACACGTTATAACAAAACTATTTTTGAAAAAAGTTTCACTTCTTTAAATCTGTGTGTGCGTGTTTTTTCCAAGAAACTAAGTACTAAGGAAATCGAATGACTCGGAAATTACCTATGGTCTGCAGGCATCTCACCGGAAATCCGTCGGTTCTGGAAGCGGAATCATTTTTCCGAGGTAAGAGAAACTTTATATAGTTTCTAAATGAAGATTTAAAAAAACAACAACCGAATAATATATATTTAATAAAGTATTCTTTGTGAATGCTGAAAAAGATAGAAAAATTTGATCGCCTGATTTCTGTTATATATAGAGAGAGATGTACTTCTTTATGGAAATCGCTCCAGACAAGTGATGAATCCGCTTAATATAAGGAACTAAAAAACAAATACTGCTTCAAGATTAAAAACTAGCCAACGATAAATGTTGGATGGATAGATTCCGACCAAGAAAACAGCAATTCTTCCCTCTTTGTCAGAAACATCGCTCATGGAATATGAGAACTAAAAGACAAAATAAGGGAAGCTAGAGTTACGAGGCTGCTGAAAGTAAACTTTATTCATTTATTTGACCGGCTACATTTTGTTGTTGACTTTGGTTTCTCTGATTCTTTTCAAGAATCAGGTACTCGCAGGAGGGACCTCATGAAGGTTATCAACATCTATGACTAAGAGTCAGCGTTCTTATTTCCTTAACCACTACCTCCCTTATATCTATAAATATATTTATATATCCACATAAGACATCGTGTAGACATAAATAAGGAAAGACAGGAGAGATAAAAAAAAAGAAAACGAAGAGCAGTACGAACAAATGTAGTGATGTAAAATATTGTTAAAAAAGGAATTTCCATGTAATGTTTTGATTAAGTAAAAAAGGGTGTTTCTATTAAGAAGTAGAATTATAGCTACGTGTAGCGGAAGTTACGTTATGGGGGGAAGTGCATGGCAGAGAAGCGATAATTCTCTTGGGTCTTCGACGTCAGGCTAAGCGGACGTCTGTTTTCGAGACTCTAACCCTAACCCTAAATCCATACTGATGGTCAGAAAGAAGTTTAGCATTAATGAGGTGACGTACTATCGCTAGATTGATCAGAGATTCAAAGATTTTACCGAAGAGTGGGAACAGACTTATGGGGCGATAATTCTGAGGGTCAGTTCTATCTTCAGAATTCTTGAAGACTGGTACCACAGAGGCAATTTTCCAGATATCAGGGAAGCAAGATTCGGCATGGCATTTGTTGTAGCGTTTGGAGAGGACGGGGGGGGGGGGCAGTTCAGCAATCATTTCTATATTACTATAACTGGTATATGATCAGGCCCACATGTTTTGCAAGTGTCAAGGTTTTTTTATGATGTCCCGGGCATGAGATTGGGTGACGGCTTTAGGCCGCAATAGAGAAATGAATATATCAGAAAATTAACATGAACTTTAATAACACCATTTCTAGGTAAACAAACTAATTAATCATTAAATAGATGAAATGCTATTTATAAACATTGATATCTAATTTTCAGGCAATACAAAATAGTTTGCAGACAGCAGGTGCTTGGTATTATTATTTATTTATTTACGTACATTTTGAGCTCCTCTTCAGTTAAAATAAGATGCTACAATTGTCCATTGTTCATGATAAGTCTACGGGATTATTTTATCTTCATGGAATCAAACTGGCTATTCCGAAGAGAGAGATTCGTTTTCTACAAGATCAAGTGTGAACGAAAATAACATCTTGAGATGGAACGGTGGAAGTTAAATGTAGGCGACTTTTTCTTCCTCTTTTCGATTCGCAATAATAATATAAAAATTAAAACGGCAAAAATTTCGATTGTTCATGTATTTATTTTTTCAGCTGGTGTTTGGGATAAAATCGCTAACACACACACATACATATATATACATATACATATATATCCTCATACATATCTATACATACATATACATATGCATACATATATACATATATATACATATATACACATACATATATACATATATATAT
>OY744545.1:70503338-70523338 GCA_963556195.1 Sepiola atlantica
ATCTCGAAGCAAAATAAAAATGAAAGTAAAAATATTCTCTGGAAACACCGGGTAGGTAGAGCGAGGATTTTGATAAAAAGTTTTCAAACATACCAACCATTTTTTACGTCATCTAAAGCATTCGCTATTTGGGTATAGGGACAGTTTTTATATACTCCCATCATTATTTTATTAATATTTAACGCGATTCAAATTCTCGATGAAAAAATAAAGTGACGCTAATTCGAACAGGTGTGCAAGCCACGAGTACAATTATCTCCCTTAACGACATTTATTTATTTGAAATCAAAAGCTCTTCATTTTTCAGTCCACATCCGGTTTTAAAATCGACTTATTTGCCGCGGCTGTAAATCGAATAGCCCATTCTATTTAAGAAAACAATTAAAACATCTCAAAGCAGATTCAATTAATTGAAAATTATTCTCAAAAATTAATTATTTAGTTATTTGAATGCCAAGCTCAGCGGAGAACAAACGTTAACACTCCGACATAATATTGATGTTGAGGAAAGAACCGGAGGCGAAAAATAAAAATACAAATGAAAATCTTGAAAACCGAGATTTGAATGTTTAAAATAAGTCAATCCGAGGAACTCTTCTGTCTGAGAGATAAAAATACTCCTTTCAAATGCAGTGAGATTTTCTTTTCTCTTTTTATTTATGATATTTTGTAGTCAGCGCCATTGTTTGAGCGCTAGTTTCTCGCCGCTAGTTACAGGTATTTAGGCTTCAGAGTGAAGACATTAAAGGAACTTTTGCAGATTCTTCTTAGTCGTAAATTGTCGCCTTTGGCGTAAATAGTTTCGTTGAAAAGGAGATTTGAGAATCGTTCGGACAAGAGAGAAGACGCTATGAAGTGGGATGGCGAGGGGTGTTTGAAAGTTTAATGTCAGGAAAAAAAGAAAACGTACCGAAGAAAATTGTGGTGAACATTTTTTTTTTTAAGAATCTCTAAGGCAGGAAAAATAATAAAAAAGAGGGGAAAAGTTTTAACTTTAATCGCAAATGCCGTAAACAAATAGTTTAGAAAATCGAAAATGGCAGTTTACTTGAGACAAAACTTAAAAAGGCGCGAAATGTACGAACTGCGTGAAATGGCGTCAGAAGGATGTAAAAATGTTTGATAGCATTTTTTACGTAATAAAATCTAATAATTCGGCAAAACGTAAATTGTCGGAAATGTAACAAATGGTCGGAATGGTAAGAAAATATTTTATGGAAGAAAACTTAAAAGAACCAAAGAACAAAACATCGTCTTAAACGTTATTTGTGTTTTTCACATGGGGTATTGTTTTACAATATATATATATAACTAATATAAGTATGCAAAACATTTATACAGAACAAAACGTAGATTTAGTATACGGAACGTTTATGTTTTTGCCTTTTAAGGGAAGTGGGGTCTGATCAACTCTGCTGGGAAGCCATGAAATTAAATACTGTCTTGTTTTTAAATTCCCGAAACAGTTTTTCATGGTAAACAACTGATGATCCCTTAAATAATGTTAGAACCAAACTAATTTAATAACTGTAAAAACTAAATTGACTTACACGAGTGATTTTCCACTGAACGACTTAAGGTTTGTTTTGGGTTTTTTTCTTATAGTTTTAATGGTTTAGAAACTTCCGAGACACACACACACATATATATATATATATATATATTAGATTTCTTGAATGTGAGATGATATATATAATTATTTCCACAATCAGACAACGCCGCAGCCCACAACCTATGAAAAGAAACAAACCGGAAGTCCTAGACTCGAGTTTCGCCCTCCTTTGGGCTCATCAGTAGAACACATCCGAACTCAGGATTCGAAACCCGAGTCACTTGCATGGTAAGCGAGTACTCTGCCACTGAGCTACCTCGCCACATACAAGAATGTCTATTAATTTACACAGATTAAGTGAACCGCGGCGATGACCGACTGTGGAATATACCTACTCTTTTCAACAAGGGGTGTAGTCATCCAACTACTATGAACCCAGGCCAATGTCTCACAAGTAGGATTTTATACTCGCTAGGACGATGTCATCCAACAAGCTAACCAAGCGAGCAAATAAATATTAGATTTCTTGAATGTGATTGTGGAAATAATTATATATATCATCTCACATTCAAGAAATCTAATATTTATTTGCTCGCTTGGTTAGCTTGTTGGATGACATCGTCCTAGCGAGTATAAAATCCTACTTGTGAGACATTGGCCTGGGTTCATAGTAGTTGGATGACTACACCCCTTGTTAAAAAGAGTAGGTATATTCCACAGTCGGTCATCGCCGCGGTTCACTTAATCTGTGTAAATTAATAGACATTCTTGTATGTGGCGAGGTAGCTCAGTGGCAGAGTACTCGCTTACCATGCAAGTGACTCGGGTTTCGAATCCTGAGTTCGGATGTGTTCTACTGATGAGCCCAAAGGAGGGCGAAACTCGAGTCTAGGACTTCCGGTTTGTTTCTTTTCATAGGTTGTGGGCTGCGGCGTTGTCTGATTGTGGAAATAATTATATATATATATATATATATATATATATATATATATATATATATATATATATAACTCCAGGTAAACATCCACAGGATAGTAATCCAAAGAATTTCAACAATGTATATATATATATATATATATATATATATATATATATATATATATAAGTATGAAGGTGAGAATTCCGAGGCAGGAGCAATGCAATGTTCAGAACCGGAAGGTGGAATATTGGATGAACAAAAATAAATGACAAGAGACGGTAAATCTCCGATTAATTTATTTATATTTGGAAAATCTTAAATATAAAGACAGTAAATTGTAAAATGGGAAACTTACTGTTAAATAAAGGTCCGGAATGGTAGAAACTTTAGTTATTTCGAAAGTAATAACCTCTCTTTATCAAAACGAAAACAAAGATTAGACCGGCTGTATCAAGTGAGGAAAACCAAGATAATATATATATCTTGTTACAGACGGAGGTTGAAAGCCAAGTTTGTCGTCAACATATTTAAAATGATGTTATTGACATATCTCGACACAAAACGGAGAAAAATGCGTTTTCTAAAATAATTCCTGTTGTTGAAGACCGGGTCACACAAATCTAAGCACCACAACGTGGCCCCATGACGATAAAAGACAACGCTTTTAATAAAAGAAGATGATAGGAAATGTAGATGTAATAACAATAATAAAATGGCGGGAAATGAAATAAAAATAATAAATGACTGAAACTATAACAACAATGACAAACTGACGAGAAATTTAAGAAAAATAATAAACTGGCGGGGCATAAAAGAAAAATAATGAAATGGCGGGGAATGTAAGAAATATAATTAAATGGCGGGGAATGTAAGAAAAATAATAAAATGGTGGGGAATGTAATATAAATAATAAAATGGCGGGGAATGTAAGAAAAATAATGAAATGACGGGGAATATAAGAAAACCAATGAAATGGCGGGAAATATAAGAAAAATAATAAAATGGCGGGGAATGTAAGAAAATAATAAAATAGGGGAAATGTAAGAAAAATAATAAAATGGTGGGGAATGTAAGAAAAATAATCAAATGGCGGGAAATGTAAGAAAATTAATAAAATGGCTGCAAATGTAAGAAAAATAATAAAATTGCGGGAGATGAAATAAAAATAATTAAATGGCAGGAAATTAAATAAAAATAATAAATGGCTGAAACTATAACAACAATGATAAACTGACGAGAAATTTTAGAAAAATAATAAAATGGCGGTGAAAGTAAGAAAAATAATAAAATGGTGGGGAATGTAAGAAAATTAATAAAATGGCGGGAAATGTAAGAAAAATAATAAAATGGCGGGAAATGAAATAAAAATAATAAAATCGCAGGAAATTAAATAAAAATAATGAAATGGCAGGAAATTAAATAAAAATAATAAATGGCTGAAACTATAACAACAATGATAAACTGACGAGAAATTTTAGAAAAATAATAAAATGGTGGGGAATGTAAGAAAAATAATAAAATGGTGGGGAATGTAAGAAAAATAATAAAATGGTGGGGAGTGTAAGAAAATTAATAAAATAGCGGGAAATGTAAGAAAATTAATAAAATGGCGGGAAATGTAAGAAAAATAATAAAATAGCGGGAAATGAAATAAAAATAATAAAATGGCGGGAAATGAAATAAAATAATAAAATGGCAGGAAATTAAATAAAAATAATAAATGGCTGAAACTATAACAACAATGACAAACTGACGAGAAATTTTAGAAAAATAATAAAATGATGGGGAATGTAAGAAAAATAATGAAATGGTGGGGAATGTAAGAAAATAAGAAAATGGCGGGGAATATAAGAAAAATAATGAAATGGTGGGGAATGTAAGAAAAATAATAAAATGGTGGGGAATATAAGAAAAATAATGAAATGGTGGGGAATGTAAGAAAATAATAAAATGGCGGGGAATATAAGAAAAATAATGAAATGGTGGGGAATGTAAAAAAAATAATAAAATGGTGGGGAATATAAGAAAAATAATGAAATGGTGGGGAATGTAAGAAAATAATAAAATGGCGGGGAATGTAAGAAAATAATAAAATGGGGGGAATGTAAGAAAAATAATAAAATGGCGGGGAATGTAATAAAAATAATAAAATGGCGGGGAATGTAAGAAAGATAATAAAATGGCGAATTAATGAATATTCCCCAAATTTCAGTTTCTAAGGGACTTTGAGGGTCATAATACGTGTATAACTTTCAAATTTAACATTCATACATTTTAAATTGCATTAAATCTCATACATTATAGGTAGACACCAATGAAGCAAGATTTTCTTCTTAAGTCCCCTTAAGCTTTTTCTTTCATTTTTAGACATGTTCTAGAATCAAAATGTTTTAATGGATTTTGATTAAAATTCAAATAAGGATTCTAGATGTAAGGTTTAGTAGCATTATATACTGATTTTTATCTTCGTTAAGGGACATAAAAGTGGTGCAAAACTGTTCTGTTCGGAGGCCGTTACTCGGTTGAGAGGTGTCTGATGAAAATCCAGGAAGAGTCCTCTGGTCGTCCCTGCCTCTGCGTGTAGCAAGCAAAGACGTGTCAGACGCGGAACTTCAATCAATGGACCGAAAGTAGCAGCATTGCTTGTTCGCCAATCCTTAATCAAACCTTTCCTGTCTTGTTGCACTCGGTGTCAGGCGTGAAAATCTGCAATCATGCATGTAAAAGAATCGCTGTGACAAACGAGAAGAACTGCATACAGACCAGATAAACTTGAGGCACGTTATTCGCGAGCTCTATGCAGTAGTTTTGACCTTTACGTATTAGTAAAACAAGTAAATGAATAAAAAGATTGGGAAAACATTGGAATAAGTCACTTTTCTTCTTTCGTGTGAATCAGATGATTCTGGTGTTGGTATTAGTTTCCCCGATGATTTTCTAGTTAGAAACCTTTTTGGAAAGACATCGGGTACTTATGGGAAGGACCACGGGAAAGTTGCCAACATCCCTAAGTGAAAGTGATACTTTAGAACCGATTAGATTCGAACTCGGGACACCCAGGTCTTCAGTCCGTGTCGATGTCCACTTAACCACCGTCACCTCCCAGTCACTTTACTCTCCAACCACAAGACAGAATTTGCATTTTATTTGTGTTGGCTTAGCCCAAACACCGACAAACGAAGATAAACTATATCCGTTTATTTTTTTTTACGACGGTTTTTTTCTTCATCTTTCTCGGCGGAGAGCTGTTATTCGAAATTATTTAAGAAATTTAAAATCTTTTTTACATTAGTTTTAATCTCGACGCCTCGCCCGACAGAGAGGCAGAAATAACCTTCGAGACTTAACGAGGCGAGCGTTAATTCGAATGGCAACCATTTTGTTACAGTTCGAAGATTATGGATTTCGCATCGGCGGGAAGCCAGTTTTGCCGAGAGAATTCATTTACTTCATTGAATTCGACATTCAAAAGACGGAATTATAGTTTCGTCTTGGACAATGGCAGAAAAAAAAATCGCTTCAATCTACGAAGTAATCTTTATCAATAGCATTCTTCAACACAACCCTTGGATATTCTTCGCAGAAAAAATATGTCATATATATATATATATATATATATATATATATATACATAGTAAGTTATGAAAATATATTCGTAGGGAATCGTCAGACTGCATTTTAGACTGACGATTCCTTACGGGGATGAAACGCGGAAACCTTTGTGTAGCTTAATTGCCATACATATATTTTCATAACTCACTACCTAGCTCTTCTCGCGTATTGAGCACTGCTGAAGTAAATACTGAAAAGCGATACATGAAATATTATATCCCCCTATTACATTTGATGTGAGTACATGAAATAATATTATGTGTGTGTGTATATATATATATATATATATATATATATATATGAGTTTTTTTTATTGAAAATTCAAATGTTTCAGATTTGCATTAATTTTGATCTTTGTAAAGAGACATAAAAGTGGTGCAAAACTATTCTGTTCGCGGAATTTAGAATGACAGAAAAATTACTTAAGACCGGTCTAACCGGTCATGGCTGACGGAATGAGAACAATATACGCATGTGGATTAAATAAAAGTGTTAGTTCCTAATTCTGTATAGATTGCCTAGTTCGACATAAAGATTTTCCAGTTTAAAAATATGCACCTGAGTCCAAATAATAAAAAATAATACAAATTTTAATCCTCATATAAAAATTTTCGAAACATATTTTAGATTTAAACTAATTTGGAACAAATGAAGCGATTGGTCAAAACTATCACAAATTATGTTAATGGCTTGAAAAATATTGGAGGTTACATCGGCCGAAACGTCGTGAAAATAACAACCAAGATGAGAATAGTAGTCCGATTAATCAAAATAATACAGATAATCTTTTATTTTGTTCTTCGATTATTTCTTTTTATCTATTTATACATTTTCTTCTTGTAGCGGGGAGCAGCCGACTGCCGTGAACGAGGACACTTGTCTGCATCAATCAGAGAGACGACGTTTTGTTTGCTACTTCTGCAGAGGAGAGCCACCAGCACGAACCTGGAAACGCCCATTTACGAAAAATGTAATTTTCTAAAATAAACATCAGAGAGCATTGGCTTATGTCGCACACAGTTCATTAGCATAAGTGATATTTCGCCGATATAAAGAACAAGGCAAACGTGAGAAAGTGAACGAAAGAGAAAGGCAAAGTGCCGCATTAGTTTTGGATATACTGTGTTTTGTTCGTAAAAAAGCAGAAGTGAGGAAAGAATAATTCCAGGGTCGAATTATTTTTGTATAGACATTTCATTTGTCGTAAAAAGCAGAAATGACAAAAGAATAATTCCAGGGTCGAATTATTTTTGTATAGACTTTGTATTGTTCGTAAAAAGCAGAAATGTAGAAAGAATAATTCCAGCGTCGAATTATTTTTGTATAGACTTGTTATTGTTCGTAAAAAAACAGAAATGACGAAAGAATAATTCCAGGGTCGAATTATTTTTGTATAGACTTTTTATTGTTCGTAAAAAGCAGAAGTGTTGAAACAATAATTCCAGCGTCGAATTATTTTTGTATAGACTTCTTATTGTTCGTAAAAAGCAGAAATGACGAAAGAATAATTCCAGGTTCGAATTTTTGTTTTTTTTTGTTTTTATATTTCACCCCAAACAAGGCAGATCACTACTGTAGACGTTAGAGGCTTCTGAGAATTAGGTAGTAGGTTTTTGGTGTCATCATAAGTTGGGAGGTGTGCAACGAGATGTCTGTTTGCATTAGTTTTACACCTATGCATGTCGGTACAGTCGAGGAAACGGGGAGCAGGGAAGGAGTTTCAGATGCCGGCAGCACGAGGAAATAAGCTGCTGGAGTAGAAGGCTCTCCGATACTTGGGGACCTCCACAGTGAATGGATGGGATCTAGCTAATTGTCGGGTTGTTCTAGTGTATTTGCGTCGAGAGGAGGGGGCACTAGAGAAGCTAGTTCATCGGAGCACAAGCCATTAAAGTATTTTAAAACAAGCACAAGGATGCAACATTGCGGCGATGGGACAGGGGATGGAGCTTGGTAAATAGTGAAGGACCTATTAGGTTGGTGACTTTTTTATACCTTGTCTAAGAGGGATGATGCACCAGCCCATATATGACAACAATACTCGATACATGGGCGGATGGTGGCTTTGTTGAGATACAGGATAATTTCAGGTGTGGGGAGTTTTCTAGCACGGTTGAGGGAGCCCACTTTGGCAATGTCTTCAATGTATTTTCTCAAATTCATGCTACCTGTGAATGTCAGGCAGAGTAGTTTGAATGTTGAACTCTCAGGTAGGGTGTTATTTGCCATGGCAATCGGTGGTTGAAGAGCTTTGTCTTTGCGGCATTAAAAGTTACCAACCATTTTTTATATACTTTTTTATATTTCGTAAAAAGCAGAAGTGACGAAAGAATAATTCCAGGCTCGAATTATTTTTGACTAAACGTTTTATTGATTCGTTCACTTCTCTTCGTAGCTGATAAATTTATTTCCCCGAAATTCGCGTCTTCCGCAATAATTTATAAACGCGGAGAAAATGCATCCACATTTAATTGAGTGGAAACGCCGCCATTTTTCTTAGGTTTTCTTTAATGGAGAACAAGACGAATTCGTTTTAGTTCCAACTCTTGAAATATACCAAAGGGTAGATAGATATTAATAGATAGTATTGGTAGATACGATGTTAACCGATTACTAGGATAGATATAAAGATAGAAGTAGATAAAGAGAGCGACAGATGTAAATATATTCTCTTAGATTATTACATCTTTTACGTCGACAAAGTCATTTGCAAAGTTTGGGTAGAATTCATCATCCAAATTAATCGGATTTCAATTCGTTCTTTTACACTCGGATTTCCGATTCGTTTGTATAATTATCTCTTTAAGACAAATATCGTTGAATATAACAGACAACTAATGTGTGGATATCTTTGCAGATCCTTTCAATTGGCCGAATCAGGGTCTTTGTTTTGGGTGGAGAATTGGCCGATGAATCTGGTTGGTATCCCGAGTACTTTCGAGCCCATCTGGGTACATTCTAAATGTTTATAATGCTAACTTTTATTCTGCATTAATAATATAATTCCCGCCAAAACTACCTATTAATAACAACACAATTGTCTTTATCTGGTTTCCCTGGAAATATCTTCTCAGTCCAACTGTTAAAAAAAGAAAATTAAACTCTTAGTACAGTATCGATATCCAGATCAAATTCTGTCAAATATTTCATTTGACAACTCCCAACAGTGCCCTCTCAATTTCTCCCTCCTACCACATTCTCGGAATTTATCCAACCTCATCTTAAACTGATCCATGTTATTGCTGTTCTTAATTCGATCTGGCAACTTATTCTAAAAACATATTACTCTGTGAGCAAAAAAACTTAATTGGTTAACAGATCTAGTTTTTGAAAAATGCTTTGACAATCACCTTCCAGATCTAGGAGAAATACTAAAAAATGTCCACCATAGTTAGAAATGCCATTAATGATCTTGAAAGTCTCAATCATATCACCTCTCATTCTTCTCTCCAGCAAAGTTGTCAATCCTAATTTGTCCAATCTCTCCCTGTAACTGCACTCCTTTACTTTACTTATTAGTTTTGTCACTCTTCTTTGTACGCCTTCCAGTTTCAATATTACATTCCAATTTCCATGTCTAGTCGCTGTATTGCTCTCGAAAACATGCTGCAACAATTCACTAAAAGAACTGATGAAGCAAAACCAAGTATTGATTTTGTAGGAAGAAAGCTATCGATGACAACACTCAAGAAAAAGACTGACTTTAATTTATGTATTAGAAGAATATGTATCTTCCAAACGTAACTTCATAAAATAGGTCATTTTTGCTTTTGTGAAGCTTGTTTTCTTTCATGCTGATCGCATGTCTGGCTTTTCTTAATTGCGTCTCTGTGGATTCCACTAATACTGAAGATTTTGCGCAATCCTGACATTTCTTTAGGCTTTGATGGCCATTGTGAATAGGTTTTAAGAATTCGTATGTAATCAATTCTTTTCTATTGTTGTAGAAATCTCGCGTGTTATTCTATGAATGTTGAGTGCAATATTATCAAAAGTAATTCGGACTATTACTTTAAAGTTTGTTGTTATTTTCACATGTTCATTTTATCTTTTTCTTCTACCTTTTTTTCAATTTACCTGTGGATGGTTAGCGCTCGCTGGTTTCAGCATTCGATGAATTTCTTTGAGATTGCGACTGTTTTAATCATTGCTGTGGGTTGCACGATCTCAATCGTCACTTTGATTCCAATTTCTCCTGGTCTATTTTCAGGGGGGGTCGGGAATGTTCCTTGTGCTCTTATAATTATTAGTATTATAATAGGTTTCTCAATGTTCCATATTCTTTTCAGATCTTTGGTAAGTCCCATGTATTTGCTTCGTTTTGCTGCTTCATTGTTTTTCACCCTGTGATATGCTGGAACGGCGGAATCTACGATTTGCCAGTTTTTTGCTTTCCTGTTGATGATCGTTTGGTCTGTTTGGTCAGATAATATTTTTCGTTTTTCGGTGAATTATTTTGCTTTACATTCACCAGTTTCTGTCTGGATCATTTGTCTGTATTTTCAAAATGGCGGGCGTTTGTATAGTTCCTATTTACCTGCTATCTCTGCTTTTGTATTACTGTTTGTGCTAGCTTGCTGCATTTGTAACATTATAGCTTTTTTTTACCATATCATATTGTAACGATACTTTACACATCTTATTCTATATAATTTTATAGTTGGTAATGGCGAAGGCCCGGGGGTCAACGTTTCTCGAGGCACCACCAAAAATCGAAACAACACGAAACTCACTGCGAAAGTTAGAAACGTCGGCCGGGCATCTCAGAAAATTTAGCGTTCATTTAAATGCAGAATAATTAACAGAGTTTTATCTCCACATTTTAACAATAGTTCCTTAACAGGTTTCAAATCGCTCTTACGTTTTAAATCAATATTAAAAGTTACCATACAGATTTCTGCCTCACTGTTGGTCGTGGGTTTGCTTGCACACCCATCTCCGTTGCTGGCTCGTGATCGTAGTGAAGTACCTGTCTTGTGGGCAAACTGTCCTCATGCACGGGAGACAAAAATGCCCGAATGCAAGACTTTTGAGAGAGATTCTATCCTTTCATTTCACACTTCAATCGGAGAGATTTCCACTCGTCGGTTCCTTCATTCATACTCTCTTTTACTTTCATACTTTTTGTGGAATGTGACGGATGTAATCGGCTATATTCTTGTCCCGCCCTTGGGATCTTGCTCTGCGTCTTAGCCCATATCTGGCGATGTCACCCGGACTCTACGCATTGCAGAGCTCAGTTAATCGACGTGTGTCCATCCGCGCCTCCATGGTGAACTGTCTAGAAAGCTAATTTCTCACCAAGGATCTGTGACGTCAGAGCCCTTTGACCCTTGAACCAATGTTATAATAGAACTCAATATCGCTTTGTATTTAACATCCAGTGTGTTATGATTCTCAGAATGAATCACCGTGGGAACATTTTTGTTTGTCCCAAATTATATATGCACCTATTTTTTCACTCCATCCTATTTCTTTCACCCAGTTCATAATCCATACTGGCTAACTTCACACGTTTTCAGAATACAGGGCCCCTCATAATATAACACATTTACGTATGTTGTGATTTATTGTTTCGTCTCTTTGTTCACAGTGTCTACATGGACAAAATCCAGGAAAACAGTATATCTCGGTATTCATTTAGTTTGTTCTAATCGCATTGTTTTATGATATTGCTAGTCGGTATTCCGTTTCTCTGTTCAACTGTTTGTTTTGTACCCATTTCCATGTGTTTACGTGCGTATTATTGTCACTAAGAGTTCTCATACAAGTCATCACGAGAGATTACTCCATGATAATAGCCGGTGGTGTGCCCTGCAGTCTGGGTGACAACAAGTCTCCTCAAATTTCCAGTACTGTCAACTTCTATCGATAACCTTTGCAAATGACTTTGCGTGAGCGCACAGGCCGATTGCCATTGGTCTTCACTAGGATTTGGGTGGCAATAAGCCTTCCCAAGGTCCCAGTTCTATCCACACTCGACTAGTGGAGGTCTGGTTAGTGCTCTCCCTCATCTGTCTTTCCATCCCCCTTGGCCCTTTCTCTCCAACCATCCTTGACTTTTTCTTCTTCTTCTTCTTCTTCTTCTTCTTCTTATTATTATTATTATTATTATTATTATTATTATTATTATTATTATCGGTTTTAATTATCATCATCATCATCATCATCATTATCGATTTAAATTATTATCATCATTATCGATTTAAATTATTATCATCATCATTATGGGTTTAAATTATTATTATTATTATTATTATTATTATTATTATCGGTTTAAATTATCATTATTGGTTTAAATTATTATTATTATTATTATTAACATTATCGGTTTAAATTATTATTATTATTATTATTATTATTATTATTATTATTATTATTATTATTATTATCATCGGTTTAAATTATTATTATTATTATTTTGTTATGTCTCTTTGCTTTAACTATCTTCTCAGATTAAGCCTTCAAAATATATTTACACGTTTAACACTATGCTTGCGAGACCCGTGGAAATGTTATCGATCTTCATTGATTTGTATAATTTACTGTTAATGATAATATTTCTCTGTAAATAATAACTGTATTTAAGGTTTAATGTCACTTTTTTCTGCCATAAAAATACGTGTAACTGTCAACTAAATATTCTTAAAACAAATACATTTTTCTTTTAATTCTAAGTTGTAACAATTTAAATCTTTTTAAAACAAATATCATGTTTCATTTTAGCATAAAAATAATGTCCGTATTAATATATTTTAAGTAAAAGGAATACCACTTTTTAAATTTACTGGTTTATTGACGAATAGGCGTATAAAGCCATCTTTAGTAGGTCGAAAAGATGAGATTTTAAAAAACGAACGAACTGTTTGGCTAACCTAATACAGACGTCATTGTTAGCTCCTTGAATCAAGTGGCTTCAAGTCTTGTCTGGAGCGATTTCTATTAAAAATATATGTTTTTCAAAATGTAATGATTAGATTAACCTTATCTTAATATTGAGGCAACACCTTTTGTATTATTTGAATTATTCGGACTACTATTCTCATCGCGGTTGTTATTTCCACAACGTTTCAGCCGATGTAACTCACACAACCTTCTTCGTGGTGCATCATTTCAAACTTGGGACTCTTTACGTCGTACTCGGGAACCTATACAGGATATCGAATTTAACCCTATATTTAATCCACGGTTGTTCTCGTTCCGTCAGACATAACGACGTAAAAACGGTAATTGTTATATTAAGTTATTCTTACTTATTATTGCCTGTAGTAAGGATTGAACCTGTAGACTGTCATTAGAACTGATTTTAAAATTAGGCTTTGAACAGAATTTCGAACTGAACTTTTGATTTGATTCACGGGGCAAAAATGCTCTCGTTCTGTCGGACATGGCTTACTAGGAGTGTCAATTAATTATTGAGGTATTCTGAGGTATTATGTCTGTTGTACAGAGTAAATTATTTTTTTTTATGAACCCTAACCCTAATCCTAACCCTAACCCTATTCTGAGGTATTATGTCTGTTGTACAGAGTAAATTATTTTTTTTATGAACCCTAACCCTAATCCTAACCCTAACCCTATTCTGAGGTATTATGTCTGTTGTACAGAGTGAATTATTTTTTTTTATGAACCCTAACCCTAATCCTAACCCTAACCCTATTCTGAGGTATTATGTCTGTTGTACAGAGTAAATTATTTTTTTTTATGAACCCTAACCCTAATCCTAACCCTAACCCTATTCTGAGGTATTATGTCTGTTGTACAGAGTGAATTATTTTTTTTTATGAACCCTAACCCTAATCCTAACCCTAACCCTATTCTGAGGTATTATGTCTGTTGTACAGAGTGAATCTTTTTTTTTTTATGAACCCTAACCCTAATCCTAACCCTAACCCTATTCTGAGGTATTATGTCTGTTGTACAGAGTAAATTATTTTTTTTATGAACCCTAACCCTAATCCTAACCCTAACCCTATTCTGAGGTATTATGTCTGTTGTACAGAGTAAATTATTTTTTTTTATGAACCCTAACCCTAACCCTAACCCTAACCCTATTCTGAGGTATTATGTCTGTTGTACAGAGTAAATTATTTTTTTTTATGAACCCTAACCCTAACCCTAACCCTAACCCTATTCTGAGGTATTATGTCTGTTGTACAGAGTAAATTATTTTTTTTTATGAACCCTAACCCTAATCCTAACCCTAACCCTATTCTGAGGTATTATGTCTGTTGTACAGAGTAAATTATTTTTTTTTATGAACCCTAACCCTAATCCTAACCCTAACCCTATTCTGAGGTATTATGTCTGATGTACAGAGTAAATTATTTTTTTTATGAACCCTAACCCTAATCCTAACCCTAACCCTATTCTGAGGTATTATGTCTGTTGTACAGAGTAAATTATTTTTTTTTATGAACCCTAACCCTAACCCTAACCCTAACCCTATTCTGAGGTATTATGTCTGTTGTACAGAGTAAATTATTTTTTTTTATGAACCCTAACCCTAACCCTAACCCTAACCCTATTCTGAGGTATTATGTCTGTTGTACAGAGTGAATTATTTTTTTTTATGAACCCTAACCCTAATCCTAACCCTAACCCTATTCTGAGGTATTATGTCTGTTGTACAGAGTGGATTATTTTTTTTTATGAACCCTAACCCTAATCCTAACCCTAACCCTATTCTGAGGTATTATGTCTGTTGTACAGAGTGAATTATTTTTTTTTATGAACCCTAACCCTAATCCTAACCCTAACCCTATTCTGAGGTATTATGTCTGTTGTACAGAGTAAATTATTTTTTTTTATGAACCCTAACCCTAATCCTAACCCTAACCCTATTCTGAGGTATTATGTCTGTTGTACAGAGTAAATTATTTTTTTTTATGAACCCTAACCCTAACCCTAACCCTAACCCTATTTTGAGGTATTATGTCTGTTGTACAGAGTAAATTATTTTTTTTTATGAACCCTAACCCTAATCCTAACCCTAACCCTATTCTGAGGTATTATGTCTGTTGTACAGAGTAAATTATTTTTTTTTATGAACCCTAACCCTAACCCTAACCCTAACCCTATTCTGAGGTATTATGTCTGTTGTACAGAGTAAATTATTTTTTTTTATGAACCCTAACCCTAACCCTAACCCTAACCCTATTCTGAGGTATTATGTCTGTTGTACAGAGTGAATCTTTCTTTTTTTATGAACCCTAACCCTAATCCTAACTGTTGTGAAGTTGCTCCACAGTAAATAATAAATAAAGGAAGTCAAGTCGAGGGTTGGTTTAACAAGTTTGGTAGTTTGGTAGTTTTGTTTTACGGCATATCAACCCCCTTCGGGTTATTTAATGCCGAATCTGGTCTTGTTTTCTTCTCTTTGTTGTTTCTTTCCCCTTTTAATATCTGTTTCTATTTAACCCATAGTTGGGACCCTAACAGGTACTACCACTCCGGGTCAGGGTGGACCTGGGAGCAATGGTAATTAAGAGGAGGCTCCACATTCCCCAAAGTCCGTAAGCCGGATCTCACCATCGGATGTAGTTTAAGGTCATATTCAGGACCGGGAGTAGGGTAGGAAAAATAAAAATAAAAAAGGGGAGGGAGAAAGGGAGAGGGGCTGTTGTTTTTGTTTTTGTTTTTGTAGAACATAATTAAGTTTTACAAACAAAAAAAAAACAACAAAAAAAAAACGTCAATGTAGGTGAATTTCGTCTCAGGGAGCCACAGGGCAGCCTGATCTGGTATCACCAGGGTTTAACAAGTGTATTAACAAAGTAAGAAAGTGACTAGCTGTTGGCTAGACAGTTACAAGACTGTGCTTTGTCTTCAGTGTCTCTGGTGACTCGCACTATTTATAGTGACAACCGGTGTAGTTTCTCCTGTGTAAGAACGTCCGGTGTAACACTAACCCTAACCGAATTACATTTTTTTTCCTAATAACATGCTGCAACAATGCACACACGAAAAAGTGACAAACCAGAATCAGATATTGGTTTTGTAGGAAGAAAGCTATCGATGACAAAGAAACTATAAAGAGAATGACTTTACTTCATGTATTAGAAGATGTTTCTTGCAAACATAAGTTTGATCAAGTAGTCATTTTCTTCTTGTTTTCGCTTGTTTTCTTCATACTGATCGCATGTCTGGCTTTTCTTAATTGCGTCTCTGTGGATTCCACCAATACTAAAGATCTTGCGCAATCTTGACATTTCTTTATGCTTTGATCGCCATTGGAGACTGGTTTTAAGATTACTCAATTTTTTTTCTATTATTGTATTGATCTCGCAGGTTTAACTATGAATATTGAAGTATCATATTTTCAAAAGTGTGTAGTATTTACATTATGTAGACTACTATTCTCAACTTGGTTCTTATTTTAAAACGTTTCAGCCGATGTAACCTTCGACTTTCTTCAGATGCATCTTTCTGAACTTGGGAATCTTTATGTCGAACTTGTACATCTATACGGAATTTCAAACTGAACTCATTATTTCATTCGTCAAGTTAAATTGTTCTCATTCGATTCAGCCATCCTCGGTTACAGGTGTTAATTAATTATTATTGTTATACTTAGTAATTATCACCTGTATTAAGGATTGCACCTTCAAACTCTACAAGACGTTTATATCGGTGATACATATAGACACATACTGTGAAAGGCAAATAGCCAACTGATTAACCAATAAATGTGTTAGTGGATAATACTTTTCATATATATATATCATATATATATCATATATATATATATATCATATATATATCATATATATATATATATATCATATATATATATATCATATATATATATATATCATATATATATCATATATATATCATATATATATATCATATAAATATATATCATATATATATCATATATATATCATATAAATATATATCATATAAATATATATCTTATATATATATAATATATAGATCATATATATATATCACATATATAGATCATATATATAGATCATATATATCATATATCATATATATATATCATATATATATATCATATATATATTATATATATGTATATATATATATCATATATATATCATGTATATATATTATATATGTATATATATATCATATATATATCAAATATATATGTATATATATCATATATATATATATATATCATGTATATATATAATATATATATATATCATATATATATCATATATATATATCATATATATATATCATATATATATATATATATATATCATATATATATATATCATATATGTATATATCATATATGTATATATCATATATGTATATATCATGTATATATATCATATTTGTATATATCTTGTATAGATATAGATATATTATTTTTAAAATATTATAAAAATTTATATATACTAAAGGATAGTATTTCTATTTCTAACATTGATATTTGTATTACACACAATGTTTCAAGCAAACTACCTCTGCTTTTTAAATATATATATATATATATATAGTCATCCACATACATCAGTGTTTACCTAATGAGCATTGCCTTTTTTACACTAATGGCAGTTGGCGATACCCTTACAAACATAAGCCTTACCCGGGGGAGCTTTATATAGTCATCCACATACAGACTGTTTCGCTGTTTCACAGCTCATCAGTGCGGCTAGACATATATATATACATATATATATGTGTGTGTGTGTGTGTGTGTTTTTGTGTGTATATCTGCAATTAAAGTATGTTTGATAATTTTATTCTTATTCCTATAATTCACACATACAAATACACAGAACATACATAGAAATATATATCAGAATCGGGATATCAACTTATAATAAAAAGAGCTCAAATGAGGAAAGATGACAAGTCTTTTAATTTAATCAGATTCCGATGAGGAGACATTTTTTGGACTGAACCATACGGGAAAAGTTCGGTTGAAACAATGACTCTTCATTATTGTTTGTTTTTATGGTTGTTGTTTTTTGTTTTGTTTTTTTGTTTTTTGTTTTTTGCTTTGTTTTTTTGTTTTTTGTTTTTTGCTTTGTTTTTCATTTTGATTAAATAAAACCAGATATTGATCTCTGAAACGCGTCTTAATATTGAAGATTAAAATGATTTGGTATTTGTGCTGAGAATACATTTTTGCAATCATATATATATATATATATATATATATATATATATATATATATATATATATATATCATGTATCATATATATATATATATATATATATATATATATATATATATATATATATATATATATATGAAGAAGAATGGAAAGGAATTAGAGAAGCAAAAGCCAAATCAAAATTCAATTCAATTGCTCAGAGCAAGGTATATTCCGCACAAAGGCAATTTATTCAAGTTAAATTTTCCTTAAGCCAGGCTTTTCAAAGATCAAAATCTTATCATCAGAGGAAGTCGCTGCGAATAGATAAGTTGGCAATGGCCAAGATTTAAAATTTGAAAAAAAGAAATAAAAGTTGTAGGGAAAGAAAACGCTGGGCAAAACTCTGCCCGAATGCAAGCAAATGTCCGATTGCTAAAAAGTCCGGTGTCGAAAAGTCCCGCGGAGAGAATAAGATGAAGATAGGTGGGTCATTAACGGCACGATATGTAATGAGAGAGGATTCAAAGTTAAAATCCAAGATGCCACAACTTCAGGTACGGCGAAAAAGTTCGCTTTTAGTACACCTCTTTATATATATATATATATATATATATATATATATATATATATATATATATATATATATATATATATATATAACATAACGGAATCAACTTGTCAAAATCGAGATAGCAGATATTGCGCACACAAATTTCATATAAAGTTTTAGATTTCATCGACCGAAACGCTGTGAATCTAACAACGAAAGTTGCAATAATAGTTTGTTGAATTTTTTAATTGAGGATTGATAATTTCCATTTGTTGAGTTATTCGGACTACTATTCCCATCCTCATTGTTACACATTGGGGCAACGGATAAAGGCCGTGATTAACAATCTGTTTTAGTGATAGTCTTGTTCTCAATCTTTACTAAAGGTGATAATAATTAAGAATGTATTTAAATTCCATGATAAAAGCCAGTATACTGAAATCATTGGCCTTTAATAGGGTTAAGATGAAAATTCATATACACTAAATGTACAAAAGCAAGGAAATTCCCAAATGTTTACACTTTTATTGTCATTAAGGGTATGCGAGCAGAACAGGGCTATGTATTTTACTGGTAGGAATGTTTCTTTAGCGCACCTCACACACTTCATCCACTCATGCATCGCGATTTATACTGTAGTGATGTGATAAGGTTTGGTTGATATGTAGTCATACCCTTAATGACAATAAAAGTGTAAAAATTTGGGAATTTCCTTGCTTTTGTACATTTAGTGTATATGAATTTTCATCTCAACCCTATTAAGGGCATATGATTTCAGTATACTGGCATTTTTCATGGAATGTCACTCCTTTTGTAAAGGCTATGCCTCAAGAAAATGGTAATTTTAAGGGTTTTTTAAAGTTTTCTGAAAAAGTAAGGTATATGATAAACTGAAATTAAATATTAATATATATATATATATATATATATATATATATATATATATATATATATATTAAGTGAGGTCTGTTTATATGTTTATGTGTGTGTGTGTACAGTATTCACTCCTAAACTAATAAACCGATCATCAGGGATCTAAATAACGGCTATATTTAGTTTAACTTTTGTAAAAGTGAAAGTTGAAAAACCAAGACAGATTGCCGCATGAAACCACCAGGTGTCGTTGTACCACCAAATTGAAACAGGTGCGAGTGACCGGCGTGGTCAGTCAGCAATTTGTCCTGGTTGATGGAATCCCACGTCATATACTCCTATTCTCATCTTCGTTGTTATTTTCATAACATTTCGGTAGATGTAACCTTTGACTTTCTTCGTTTTTT
>OY744545.1:70528338-70545838 GCA_963556195.1 Sepiola atlantica
TATATATATATAGGGTGGGCCAAAATAAGGGTCCTATCTTTAAATTTGAATAACTTGAATTTGAATAACTTCCACAAAATAAAAGTTAAACTCACCAAACTTTATGTGTGTGTAGACTGACCCTTCCGAGATTTTTTGAAATAAACAAAACAAATTTTAGCCGAAAAACACTTCTTAAAACTTACAAAAACTAAAGTATTGTTTTTTACACTGTTTTGAGTTTTTTAAGCAAAAATAATGTTTTCTAAATGAGGGTGCGTTCCTTAGTGCTAATACGGCTCATGCTTGCTTCGGAAGGGGTCCTTTACTTATTCTAAAAAAAAAATTTTTTTTAATCAATAAATAAAAAAGTTATGAATTTTTAAAAATAGGACCCTTATTTTTGCCCACCCTGTATATATATATATATATATATACTAGCAAAAAGATGCTCCCTGGGAGGATGATATCATGCTGAACAAACATATTCTACACTGACCCCTAAAAGAGGATGCAATGAGAGAGCATAGTATCATAACGACCCCCCCCCCCAAGATAAGGGAGAAGTTCATGCCTGGGAAGATGATTTCATGAAAACAGAACATATAGTACACCACTCTAAACGGAGAAAATAATAAAGGAAGGGTGTTATCATGAGGAACGAATATATATTATATTATTCCCCCATGATATATTATATTATATTATTCCCCCAAAAGGAAGTAATACCTGGGAGAATCGCACCCATGAAAGGGAGAAGGTAATACATGTGAGTATGATATCATGGAAACAGAACAGATACTAAACACAAAAAAGAAGGTAGTCGCTGGGAAGATGGTCTCATGACACAAGAACATATATTACATTACCACCACCCCAAAGGAGGATGAAATACCCACCTCCTTAAAAAGTGGGAGGTAGTTCCAACAGAACAAATACTATACTACCCACCCCCATTAAAAGATAATATATTGATTTTTTTTTTTCATTCATTTAAAATTCCTGATTATAAAAACATTATTTTTATGGTTACTTGGTCTTTTGGTTAAGATCAAAGTGTAGTATCTGTTCTCAATATATGTTCTAACCATCCAGCGACCTCAGACTTTTAATTATCGTCGAAAATATTGAGAATGCAAAATTACAACTGGATAACAAATCTATTATTAATGAAGATTTGGCATCTGTCTGTCTGAAGCCGAAGCTATACTATCACATCTATTAATGTACTAGTGTACTATCTCAATTAAGTTTACTATACTAGTTCAGACTAATGTACTATCTTTCACTGCTCAATTCAGGATTCAGAGAGTGTGTGATGTAGTATATGTTCTGTTATTATACCATCCTCCAGAGCACTACCTTCTCCTTTTTATAGTATCTGTTCTGTGGTTATGATAACATCCTCCCATGCCTTACCACCTTTTTTCGGGGGATAATAGTGTTTTGCTAACAATCGTTCCACGAATTCCCTCGTCTTTTTTTCGGGAAGGGTGGTGTAATGTAGTATATGTTCGTTCTTCATAATACCATCCTCTCCCATGCTAGCAAAAATATGCGACCGGAGAGAACATATTATTACTAGTTATCTCTAAAAACCTCATCAGTCCCCTGGGCACGACTTCATGTCTCTGTTGTCACTTATTAAATATTGCCTAGCCTACGGGCGCATACAGGAGGGGGGTCCAAAGGGTCACGTAACTCATTCACAATCACGTTTAAGCTCAACGCTGACGTACACAGCCTGAATCAATAACTCCTTAGCTCGACATTCACTTATTAAGAGATGTTCGATCTAAAAGTTACGACATATAATGTTGTTGTCATCGAAGCAATGTGATCACGGTCGGACTACGTGCCTTAAAAAATGTCGGAGGCACCAGTTTGGAATGACGAAAATAGAGAAATGAGGCAATCTCCCTTTTACAAGTATGAGGATATTAATTTATTAGAAGCTGTTTATATAATAAATATGCAACGTCCAAAAATATATTCAAATTTGTGGTGAGAGATACCTCAGAATTAAGACAATGCCCTCGTATTTTCGATCACACCTTTTTTTCCGACAAATAAGTCTGTTTTCATGCTACATTTTTCATTTATGTTTCTCTTTTATTTTTCTCTTTTGTTTACTTATATTTATTGTGTTTCTCTTTATGTTTCTACTTATCATGAGAAAGAAATATATCTTCAATTTTTCATGGACGATACTCGAAAACTTATTCGAAGTAGATACTTAAAATATAATTTTAAATTTTTTTTACACAGTAATTCCAATGTCAAGTACATCTGAATGCGACGTGCGAAATTGTCTTACAATCATATGTTCGTCTTACTGTCGCCTCTTCACCGCCAATCAATGTAAAGGAAATATTAAAAAATCCGTTCAAATCGAATCATTTGTGATCCCTTATTTCTAGTCGTGCCTGCATTCACTAAAATATATGTTTTAATTGATACATGATGTCAAATAGGTAAAGTTCGTTTATAAGCCGAAAAAGCTCATAGAACCGATGGTCAATTAAATGGGTGGCCCGAACCTACTCGGTGACAGGACAGTAGTATGTCGCCAGTTATACTGCGGTCCAGGTCAGAATCTATTTATACACTTGAATGGAACTTAGATTGGTGAACATTTGGTAAATACTAAGCACTAACGTCGTTTTACTTCCGTGATCTACTAATACTTCAGTCAACTGATGCTGATTAATATATACTGAATGAATAACCCGCCTACATACAGACAAAGAAATAGCTATTCGTACTTATAACACGTATCATTATAGTAGAAACTAGCTTACGTACCCGACGTTGTAAAATATAAAATTATTAACTTTTTACGAAGAAACGGAAATTGGTGATCAAATTATTTTGTGAAAATAGAAATTTATAAAAAAGTTCGTTTTAGTACTAAAAACTAATCGATTATTAGTAAAAAATAAATATTTTTTTAATTCAAGGGAGAGAACTGAACACACGATAACTTCGCTTTAATCGATTTCGACGAGTAAGTGAAAATGTCTCCACTAACAGTTTTCTTAGTAGGAATAAGTATTTTCAGAAAACACTAAAGCGAAATAAAATATCTATTAACATAGTGGAAGGAAAAGCACAAAAACAAATCGTCTAGTCGAAATAGCCAGACGTATTGCTATTTGGGTCTGATTTTGAAAATCTGACAAGATAACTTTATATGTTAGATTACTTATTTCAAGTTTGTTCTGTTTTGTTATGTAGATATTTTTTTAATTTTATTTCATATTTTACGTACATCTGCTGGTTCTGCTTTATTTAATTTTTCTTTAGGTCGTTTTAGTACTTGCCACCAATCGATTCGGTAGAATTGCACATGATAACTAACTTTTAATCTGCTTCAGTGGGAAAAGAAAATTTCTCAAATCTAACAGTTTTCTTAGCTGGAATAAGTATTTGCAAAAAAAAAAACGAAACGAAATAAAATATATTTGTGCAATAACATAGTGGAATAAAAACAAAAAAATAGGCTAGTCCGAATCAAATATCGACACGTCAGACGTATTGCTATTTGGATCTGACTTAGAAAACCCGACAAGATAACTTTATATGTTAGATTATTTATTTAAACTTTGTTCTGTTTGGTTATGTCTATATTTTTTATCTTATTCCATATTTTATGTACATCTGCTGGTTCTACTTTATTTTTTTTTGGGGGGGAGGGGAGGGGGGAACATTCATCGAAGGAAGACCGTTTTATATTAAAAAGTTTTTTTATAAATGTTCATTTTTTTCTCCAGAATCGCCCAGTTTTACGGCTGCATCAACGATGTTTTATTTTATTTTTCTAACATGAACCTCTAAATTCACGCATCTTAGAGCGGCTGCATTTGGCGAAGACATACGTTCCGAATTGCGCAGTCTGACGCAGCCGCACTTTACAATGCGTTTCACGCATGCGTGGCCCCACCGTAATCCTTCAAGTGTATTAATGCAGGCACGTGATTCTCACAATTCACTCGGCGCCCAGTCTTTTGGATTTTCGTACAGAGACAGATCCAGGTGAATGTCTGCCGGCGTGGGCACAGATTATAATTTTGATTTGTCTTTTGTGTGTGTGTGGGGGGGGGGGGGTCTGCATAAATCTTTTACGCACTGCCCGTTGAAGTTTTATTTTATTTCAGGGAACATTTTAGCCTATCTGCCATTAGTGTATAGACATAATATATTAAGTTTAAAGAAATAGTATGAAGCTCAAATTACATCACTACTACTACGACTACTACTACTAATATTACTACTACGACTACTACTACTAATACTATCATTATTAGAAGCAACTACATGCTCCTACCGGTCGCATATTTTTAAGTTTAAAGTAATAGTATGAAGCTCAAATTATACTAATACTACTACTACTACAACTACTACAGCTACTATTATTACTACTACTACTACTGTCATTATTAGAAGCAACTACATGCTCCTACCGGTCGCATATTTTTCAAGCCTTTGAGGATGGTATCCTGACCTACGAACTTATACTACACTGTTCTCAAAGTAAGAGGGAGGATGGTCTCATGACAACAGAACAGATGCTACACTAGCTTCACCCCCCCCCCCCATAAAGGAGAAGTTGGTGCCTGGGAAGATCATCTCATAACAACAGAACAGATAATACAATACCCCCCACAAAAAAAGGAGATGGTGATGCCTGAGATAATGATCTCAAGGCTGCAGAACAGATACTACACTTAACCCATCCTATCAAGAAAAAGAGGAGGTAATTCTTGGGACGATGGCATCATGAAAACAGAACAGAAACTACACTACACACTTTAAAAGCAGAAGGTATCTCTGGGAGTATATTATCATGACCACAGAATATACATTACACTACTAGGGTAGGTAATGCCTGGGAGGATGGTGTAATGGGAACAAAACAGACACTACACTACCTCTCCTCCTGAATTGAGAGGTTAACGATAGTACATTAGTAATAGATAGCATAGTAAACCGATTTGCGCATTAAAAGATAGTAATAGCATAGTTTCGGCTTCAGACAGACATTCGTAATAGATTCATATACTAAGAGTTCTCAAACGATTGCTTGCTGGAAAACAGGTGATATTCCTTAGAGCCTAAGTGGTAACAAGTTTCTCCAATTTCCGATACGACCCGCTTCTTACAAATAATTTAACGTTATCGCAACAGCTGTTTACCATTGCTTTCTCGCTGATAAAAGCGATTGGCTTTTACGAGAATTTGATTAACAATAAGCCTCCACGGGATATCAGTAATCTCCGTGCTCTTCAAGTGGAGGTCGGGATGGTGCTCTCTCTCTCTCTCTCTCTCTCTCTCTCTCTCTCTCTCTCTCTCTCTCTCTCTCTCTTCATGACCAATTTTGTGTGAGTCTTTTTCATTTTTGCATTTGCTAGCTCCACCGCGTTTTCGTGGAGCATGTCTTAGATAATCGGATTTTATTTCTAGTCTAGACCGCACCAGTTTGAAACACCTTAATTTGATGAAGAGGTCTTACCTCGAAATATATTATGGAGCACGGTTACACACATTAGATCACTGTGTAAAAGTGGTTAGATTTACGAAAAAAAAATGTTATCCTCCTTCGAAACACAAGTATATTTCCACTTCTTGCAACATTGTAATTGCCTTCTATGACTAATTGTATAAATTCGATCAAAACGAATGTTTTTAAAGTAAGTGTTTCTGCTTATTATAGGGCTGCTTTTCTGGGTTTTCTTCTGACTAATCATTGTCCTAAAAGATTGAAAATTTTCTTGAAAACTTTGATTGTCTGGATAACTAGAGAATTGGCCATCATAATAAATCCCTTTACTGGAAAATAGAGATATAATAACTAGAATCGGCACTTTTATATTGCCTCTGGACAAATGCTCTGGAATTATGAATTAATATCTATTGGGCTTAAGCACAAAATGTTTGACCACTATTATATATATATATATATATATATATATATATATATATATATATATATATATATATATATATATATAGAAAGGTTTATAACTAAAACTTTTAGAGAATTAGACCTATTGTGAGATGAGGAAAGCTCAATATACTGGATAGAGCAAAAATAAAGTGAGTCAATGAAAAATAGTTAAACCTGTAAATGGAAACAGATCGATATCTTCAGTTGTTCAGTACAAGGAGCATTTAGTAAATAAAAATATTTCTTCTTCTTCTCTTTCAATTGCATTCCTTAAGCACGGCTTTTCAAAGATTAAAATCTTATCATCAGAGGAAGTAGTTATTGATAAGTTGACTAATAAGAACAGTCAATATTCAAAATTTGGAAATAGGTGTTTTTTTAAGTTTTTTTTAAAAAGGTTCTTTTTAAAAAAAAGTTCTTTTTAAAAAAGTTCTTAAGGAATGCAATTGAAAGAGAAGAAGAATAAATATTTTTATTTACTAAATGCTCCTTGTTCTGAACAACTGAAGATATTGATCTGTTTCCATTTACAGGTCTAACTATTTTTCATTGACTCACCATATATATATATATGTATATAAATAATGCATATCATGCATATATATATAATGCATTTATGTATATATAATGCATATATATACATATATATAATGCATATATATATAATGCATATATATATAATATATATAATGTATATACATTAATAATGCATATATGTATATATAATGCATATATATATATATAAATAATGCATATATATATAAATAATGCATGTATATAAAAATAAAGTATATATATATAATGCATATATATATAATGCATATATATATATATAATTCATATATATATATATATATATAATGCATATATATAATGCATATATATAATGCATGTATATATATAATGTATATATATATAATGCATATATATATAATGTATATTTAATGCATATATATATATAATGTATATATGTAGGTATGTATTAAAAGTTATTAATTATATATGTGAAAAATATATTATGTTATATATTTTTTATTTATTTTTTATATTTTCTCCTGTAGAAATATCAATTATCCCTTATATAAAAAAAACATTTTTAAAAGGAGAACAACATTTTCTTCCGCGATCCTTCAGCCTCCGTCAGTGTAGTGGGGGATTGTATGTGTATGGTGGGAGGTGGGTATATATATATATATATATATATATATATATATATATATATATATATATATATATATATATATATAAAGGGGGGTTATTATAATGGAATCATCTAACTCTATAAAATAGATGTTCTGTAAAATAGTAAATTTGAAAGGAACAACACAGGTAAGGCGAAACTATATTTAATAACTTAAAAAAACAAATCTGGAGGCTAAACTAAATCAAATATTCGTAAAATTTTTAATTAAAAAATAATTATTAAATAGGGAGGTGGTGTCTGATCAACACTGCTGGGATGCCATGATAAAGAAATACTGTTTTGTTTTTAAAATCCCGAAACAGTTTTCATGGTAAACAACTGACGATTCATTTATATAAAAAAAAAACATATATAAAAATAAATTTATATTAAAGTAAATTTTTGGAAGTTAACTAATATAGTGATTGCAGTAGATTAGTTGACTTACAAGACAAAAATCTTTCAACGAAAAAAATTTTTTTCTCCAGTTTGAAGGTTGAAAAAACTTCCGAGACTATATATATATATATAATTACAGAAATAAGAACAACATATGTACCGTCGATTTCAAATCAAAACAAAAGTAAATTATAGTTGCTCTAAAATTCCGGACTTTCTTCAGCCTGAATAAATGAATATTACGCTCTTATTTTTGAATTTTTTTTATGAATCGAGCACTGATGGGGTTCTCTTCCACTCCCTTCATATATATATATATATATATATATATATATATATATATATATATATATATATATATATATAAAATTAATTTTTAAGTAAATAATATTAAATTTTTTTAACCTACATACGCCAGCGTATCAAGCTTTCGCTATCATCAGTGTAGGGACGATAATCTCAGATGGTCGCACGGTTCGAACCCCTACTACAGAATCAACCTAGACTTGGCAAGTAAGCGTCAAAGAGGCTTTATTTATGCACATATATATATATATATATATATATATATATATATATATATATATATATATATAGTCATCCACATACAGACTGTTTCGCTGTGTCACAGCCCATCAGTGCGGCTAGACAGTTAGTGTCTCAAGCCGGGATCGAAACGCAACCGACGAGCTAACTGTCGGCGATGATATATATATATATATATATATATATATATATATATATATATAGAGAGAGAGAGAGAGAGAGAGAGAGAGAGAGAGAGAGAGAGAGAGATAGAAGAAAAAAGAGTGATAAATATGCGACGATTGTCCAAATTTATTTCAAATTTCAATTGTTCAATGCAAGGTGTATTCAGTAATAAACTATTGTTTATTATTCTTTCCTAAAGCGAAGGCTTTTCAAAGATCGAGATCTTATCATCAGAGGAGAAATACAGATGGATAAGTTGGCTTTCAAAAAAACCAAAGTTCAAATATTTGAAAAATATGAAAATTATTTTTAAAAAGAATTTTTGTTAAAAAAACGCAGTGAATGAAAAGAAAAGTTCCGTAAAAAAGATATGCAGATTGTCCGGGTTGTAAATTTCCGTTGAAAAGAAGTCAAATGAATTGTAGAAAGTGAAAAAAACTCTTTGCGTGGGAGCAGTGTGGAGAAAGTGCTTAAAATTACAAGTAAATCTAAACGCACTTAAAAGGGATTATATATATACATATATTTATAAATAACAACAAGGTTGCTCTCGGCAGTAAATTAAGTAAAAAATATTTTCCCGGGATGTAAAAAGACGTCCCAGACGTTGGTAAAATAATTTTTATAAAGAATATTTTTTTAAATAGAAACTAAATTTTTAGAAACAGTATTATGGATACGTATTTTATATCTACTATTTAAGGAGTTTTTCTTAAAGAGGTTTCTGCGGGATTATTGATCATTTGCTTCGTTGTGTGTTTATCTCGAATGGGAGCAAGTCAGCCCTAGAAAAAAGGTTCGCACGACCACATGCATTCCGGACAGACATTTGTGTTGCGTTTTCTTCTGATGGAATAGATGTGGAATGCCCACACTATCAGTGGCTTGGAACGGTAATTGGTGAACTGTGTTTTGACTGTTTTATTTTTGTTTGGTGGGGATGCTTTTCATCGTTGTGCCGCCCGATGAGAAGGTGTATTCTCGCATATTGATCCTGTTTCTTTTTAATGCATTTGGGACTAATTTTTGCTGTTTTGCTTAGTAGCAACAATACTGCGAAAATCTTACGAGCTACTTTTTAAAGACATTTTTTTTATTTTTTATTCTTTTATTTTTTTCTTCTGTCCTTTTCTTCTGTGACCTCAATTAAGGCAACACCACATTGTGTATTGTCAGATGTTGAAACGCTTACTCCAGGTACTTAATTTTCCTGATGATCTGCCAAGCAAGGATCTGCTTGGTAGTGAAACACGTGTAGGAAAAAACTCTTTAATTTGGATATATGTGATAAATAAATAAGCTTTGAAAGAAAAAGTATTTTGTGGTGATGAATGATCTCCTGAACGGAATGGTTTGGTAATCCTTCAAAAAATCACATATAAATGCTTTGTGCCATGTAATCGAGTATCATCGAGCTTATTTTATTGGCCTAATCCCGGTCTTCACTGAATAAACAATCTTCTAAGTAAAAAATCTCTCTCTCTCTCTCTCTCTCTCTCTCTCTATATATATATATATATATATATATATATATATATATATATATATATATATATATATATATATATATATATATATATATAAAGCTTCTTTAACTTTTTCTGATAGGAAAAGGTAAATAAATCTTTGATGCCTCTCAATGGGATGTATATTCCCTGGGGAATGTCTCTTTTTCGATGACAATCTCCAGTTCAAGTAAATTGGCTAAATTTGGTGACGATAGAGCAATGCTATTTATAAAAATATAAAGTTCATGAAAATGTAATCGATCAATCGTAGAACTAATTTATTTTCGTATTCGTTGACGTCAAACAAAAAATGGACGTTACAAAGTGCATTACTACCAAAACGCTTGAACTCAGACTTACGATCGTTTATAGGCTGACTGTACTCAATAGTCATTAGACACACAAGCACACACACACACACACACATATATATATATATATATATATATATATATATATATATATATATATATATATATAATAAAATATAAACCAAAAGTAAATTTTTAGTAAATAGGACCTATAGTGAAAAGGTTAAGCTCAATATACGAGATAGAGAAATTATAAAGATAGAAGAAATAAGAGTGATAAACATGTTCGAATGTCCAAATTTATTTCGAATTTCGATTGTTCTGTAATAAACCAGTGTTTATTGTCCTTTCCTTAAGCCAAGGCTTTTCAAAGATCGAAATCTTATCATCAGAGCAGAAATACAGATAGATATGTTGGCTGTAGAAAAAGCCAAAGTTCAAATATTTGAAAAATATTAAAATATTATTAAAAATGGGGTGAAAAAAGTTCGTGTAAAAATGGTTTGGTAGGTAGGTGCGGGCGATATTGGTAAAAAGTTGAGAGATATGCCATTAAGTGTAAAAAATAAAATATTATTGGAAGAGAAAAAAGAGAAATGGGGAGAATAGGTCGTAAATAAAACCTAGATTTAGGTTGGGGACAAAGGGAATTCGAGAGTTGAAGATGGTTTCTGATGCTAAAAATAGAATTCCAATGAAAGGAAGTCTGCAATTTAAAAGTAATAAGCAAAACTTAGGGCGACGACAAAACCACATATCCTTTTTACAGAAAGAAAGAATAAACACTGGTTTATTACAGAATACACCTTGCATTGAACAATCGAAATTTGAAATAAATTTAGACATTCGAACATGTTTATCACTCTTATTTCTTCTATCTTCATGTATATATATATATATATATATATATATATATATATATATATATATATATATATATATATATATATATATATATAAAGTAGACTGTTTTTTCAGTGTAACTTTGACTATAGTAAGAAAATAACCACATGCATGAAAATAACCACATGCATACGTTTTCGCTCACCAACAACAGCTAGTCCTTATAAATAATTACATTTTCATTCCATACAAAAAACATTACAATTATTCTGATATGTATACCTCTCCCAAAACAACAAGTTCGAAAGAGAGGTTAGCCACGAATATTCCTTTACTATACAATTAGTACTCACACACCTCCCTCATCGACACCGGGACCTTTGTTTAGAGACGGAAAAAATTTCATTGCACCGCACGATCCATGATTCTGGAATTTCATATTAATTATAAGTTCGTCGATAACCGCATTCTCTTTAAACGAACACATTCCACAACAGCCACGTGGACAGGCATGTATGTTTTAGGTCGGTGTAATTTTCCATTTATATTTACCGAATTAAAAAGAAGGTTTTTTTTACGTAAAATGTAAACAAAGTAATTCATTTTTCGATAAAACATGATAGCATTTACGATTTATTTTGTTATATTCATCATAACTAAGATATATATATATATATATATATATATATATATATATATATATATATATATATATATATATATATATATATATATATATAGGTGTGTGTATGTGAAGTGATAAAAATGCGGACATATAAACAATAGTCTGAGGGGTTGCATTATTTGCGAAATATTACAAATACTAAACATATATAAGAGGCACTGTCTCTGGTCCCAAATTACAGCCTTTGTCAATGTCTATAAATTAGACCCGAATATAAGAGACCCGGATATAAGAGAGACCCGGCTATAAGATACTTCTTCTTCGTCCTCCCCAATATAAGAGAGTTCGTTTAGATTGACAGTGTGATGTCGTAAATCAGTCAAAAGACGTTGCTAAATTTTCTCACCTCATTGGTGAGTCTTTCTATGAACTTCACTATAGCCATATCCATAAAATATTCCTAAAAAAGGTTTCTTTTGTTGTTGTTGTTAGAAGGCGAACCCGGATATAAGAGACTTATTCTCCGGGTCCCGACAGCTTTCTTATATCCGAAAGAGATTTGTGTACAATCAAAAATGACTGCCTTTTTTAAGAAAAAGTAATTTTTTACTGAATTATTTGTGAAAACTGATTGAAAAGTATTTTTTATGTCTATAACTGTTAAATAAACTAGTGTTCTGTGTTATATGTGGTATTTCCATGCTTACATAAACAAAATAGACCATACCCGGATATAAGAGGAACCCGGATATAAGAGACTTATTCTCCGGTCCCGAAAGCTTTCTTATATCCGGTTTACACTGTACTAAAATTACACCTTATTCTAAATTACTAAAATCGCGAATACCAATGCATTCAACATTAACATAATCATACGGTTAGGGTTAAGGTTAGGGTTAACATAATCACACGGTTGGAGATTAACGTAATAATGCTTTTCTTATTTATTTATTTCGAATAAAAATACAAATTGTCTTTCTCTCACTCAAAAAACTCCCACTAACCCTAACCCTAACCCTAACCACACACAAAACTCACCCTAACCTTAACCCTTACCCTAACCCTATATCTAATTTTGTTCATTTATTTGTTATACCATTATTCCCCCTCCCCACCTCCATGAAAAGTAAGTATATTTTTTTTTTTTAATTATTATTTTAAGGGGTATTTAAATTCGTTTCTAAGCGATGAGGTAATCAATTAACGTCACACGTCCACTGCAAAAATTTGTATGAATTTAAGATTATTAATAATCCCGGGAAACGCCGGGATACGGGTTCCGCTAGTTACTTATAAATTTGAAATAAATTTGAAATAAAAGTGAACGTAGGTGTGTGCGGTTCGCTTCATTATTCATGTATGCAAATTTATTTTTATGAACAAAGAAGGGGAAGCTTAGTTTTAATAATAGCTGATAATAATGAAAAAGAAAGAAAAGAATAATCACGTATGCAAATGTAATTTTATGAGCAAAGAAGAAGAGGCTTAGTCTTACCAATGACTTATAATGATTTAAAAGAAATTAAAAAAAGTATTTAACTTTAATATAGACATAAAATATGTCCTTTATTATTGGTCCCCCGATTTATAAAATCGGGAGACCTATGTTTTGAGGCATTTCCGTCCGTCCGTCTGTCCGTCCGTCCGGATTTTTCTCCGCAACCATCCATTCAATTTCTCTGAAATTTTGCATGAAGTTGTAACTTTCGTCAGGTTAGAAAGTGACATTCTCCGATTTTTGAAAAAAGGCCCCGAAATGGCAAAAAATTACATGTTCTGCCCCATAACTTTCCATCCATCCATTCAATTTCTCTGAAACTTGACCAAAATGTGGAGGCAATTGTTCCTAATAGAAAATAAGTATCGCTGACCTTGGAAAAAATCTGGTTCGCACCCCCAGGGGGTCAAAAGCCCCCTAAAATGGCAAAAAATGACCCTTTCCTCCCATAACGTTTGATCCATCCATTCAATTTTTCTGAAACTTGGCCAAAATGTAGAGGCAATTGTTCTGGATATAAAATGAGAAAATTCTGGTTCTCGCCCCCAGGAGGTCAAAGGAGGGGGGTCAAAATGCCCCAAATTTCCCAAATTTATTGCATTTTACACTCGCCACATCGAGTCACATACAGAGGGGGACCACGCATGCGCGGCTTGTTATAATAATAATAATAATAATTATTAGTAGTAGTAGTAGTAGTAGTAGTAGTAGTAGTAGTAGTAGTAGTAGTAAATATTTTGTTTACAAAATTTACAAAATGTTCCTTTTTATCTATCTATATGAATAAATGCGCAAGTGGTTGTTTCGTGTTCACAACTAAGTTATGAATGAACTCTATATTATTTAAACAATTTCAATTAGGGAAGTTTGCGAAGCGATAGCGAGCCGGCGTAGTCAGCTACTAAATAATAATTAAGCGTTCCTCACTTTTCCCAGACAACGCCGGAGCACGCGTCCCGCTAGTACTTTAATATTTATTTTTTACCATAGCAAAATTAATTTTCGTCCATAAACTTTTTCCCAGGACAAAATAGTTGGGCTGTTCATTTTATTTATTTATTTTTTTATTTATTTTTTTTTTGTCATACACATTTTTTCAGCCGCCATTTTGGCAACCATTTAAAAGAAGTATATTTCACTGTATCAACAAAGAAAAGAAGGTAAAAAGTACGAACGAATCTAGTTAATGTTTTCTCTATTATCGCCAGTGGCACGTTATTGACGAATTAGCTCCCTTGAACTTAGCTGCCATCTTTTTAGCCGCCCGCATTTATTCAGCGTTTGAGGCCTTTTTTTTTTGTTGTTTCAAGGAAGAGAAATCCAAGAGTTTATTCATACGATAAGCAAAACTAATTATTTGTCATCTCCAGTAGATGAATGTTTTCATTTTTTATTTGTGTTTGGGGGGGCGTATTTTTCTTTGCGTTCTGGGTGCTATGAATACTTCTTTTCCAAACAACCAGTTGGCAGTGAAAAAAAGATTAGACTTTTACGTTGACGCGTGAAGACGATGCAAACGGTCCTATGTAGACGAAGAGCATTCAATTCAATTATTCATGTTTTTTTTCTTGTTCATATTTTTCAGGATGAGAATTCTCTACTGTCAAAGAAAGGCTTATTCCTACTTAGTTAGCAAGTACCTTCTCAATAAGTCTTATATTTTTTTGTCCATGCCCCCGGGTACCCTGGAGATGGTTTATATTTTTATAAAAAAACGACATGCTCCTGGTTTCAGTATGAATCGGTTTTCAATCTAACCACAGAACCCTCACTTTAAGGCCAATAAACTAAATCTCAAGTGAGATAATTCTCTTTTAAACTGGAGACAAATAAAAAATATATATTATTATTAAACAAGTACTTAATTTTTTTATAGTCGAGCTGCCACGTAGAAGATACGCCAACTTAATAAGTCCCTCATTATCAACCAAGCTCCATCCCCTGTCCCATCGCCGCAATGTTGCATCCTTGTGCTTGTTTTACAAATACTTCAATGGATTGTGCTCTGATGAACATGCTGCTCTAGTGCCCTTTCGGCGTAAATACACTAGACCAACCTGACAATCAGCTAAGTCCCATCCATTCACTGTGGAGGTCCCCAAATACCGGAGATCCTTCTACTTCAATAGCTTCTTTCCTTGTGTTGCCGGCCTCTGGAACTCCCTCACCGCTTTCTGTTTCCCCGACTGTACCGACATGCAGAGGTTTAAAACTAATGTAAACAGACATATCGCTGCACAGCTCCCAACTTAGGATGACACCTAAAACCTACACCTTAATTCTCAGTAACCCCTTACATCAGGAATGGCGGCCTCCCTTGTTTGGGCCGAAATATTAAAAAAACAAATTTAACTTTCAAATATTTGTTGTAATTCCTGTATTTGTTTGTTCGTTATTTTGTTTACAAACTCCTCCTTGTAGTTACGAGATGTCTATCCCCTAGTAACTATATATATATATATATATATATATATATATATATATATATATATATATATATATATATATATATGTATATCGAGGCAGCATTTTTTCCTTAAGACACGTATTATTAAAAATAACCGACAATTTTTGTCTGGTTATTTTAGTATTGGTCCCTTCAATTTTCCGGATTAAAATCTTAATCTCGGAAGAAAATTAGCTGATGAAACTGCCGTAATGTACATGTTGGTCCAGAGTACTTTCTGACCCGTCTGGGCCCATAGTCAGTGGAATAATGACAAACAGGTAAAGACCTGGAGTGAGATTTATAATTAATTATGGCGGGAAAATTAAAATATGAAACTATATTTATTAAGTATTATAAGTATTTAAGTATATTAGTACTAGTGTTAAAATTAATCTTGTTAATAGCAGGTTTTTTTTTGTTTTAATGAGTAAAGCTTCTAGTATGTGGAGTTTTTGTATATTAGTATTATGTTCTAAGATTGTCGGTTATTTTTAATAATATATGTATATATATATATATATATATATATATATATATATATATATATATATATATACATATATACATATATATATATATATATATATATATATATATTTCAATCTGTAAATCTCCTTTCACTGGACACCTTATCAACGGACATTTACCAACTGGACAGACCCCATATCTTTTTACACACACATTCTCATTCTCCATTACTTAATATTTTTTCAAATTTTGAATTTTGGCTCTTCCACTGCCAACTTATCTATCTATGTAATTTCTCTGATGATAAGATTTTAATCTTTGAAAAGCCTTGGTTTAAGGAAAGAATAATAAACATGTTTTTACCGAGTACACCTTGCATTGAACACTCGAAGCTGAAATAAATTTGTCATTCGTACATGTTTCTCCCTCTTCTTTCATCTATCTTCATCTATATATATATATATATATATATATATATATTATAGATTACACAGGGTAAAAGCCTTAATCAAATTGAGCAAAAAGGGTGCAACATTATTGTGAGGTTATATTCGTTGGTGTGTCAGGTTTAAGTGTTAAATGTCAGGTTTCATTTTTAAATAATACTGGATTTATTTCAGGACGGTTCATCTAATAAATATATATATATATATATATATATATATATATATATATATATATGTCAGGTTAATATTATATTCCAATAACCATGTTTTTATTTTATTATTTTTATTTTTATTTTTTAACATTTCCAAAAAAACATAACATTTCTGTGAGATGTATTTTTTACGGTACGTTTAATTTGCCTTGTGCAAAACAACATTCTTATGTCAATATCGTCTCTGCAACATTACAAAATCATCAGAAAAATGCACAAAAAGTAAAATGTTTTTGGATGAAGGTGTCTTGACAAAAACCTACACCGGGTCGGACGATAAGGCTTTAAGGAACATTTTTAGCAATTTTATTTTTTTACCACCCGCCCATTTCGTTGATTAAAATAATGTTTCCTCTTAAATTTATCCTACCATTATATGTATATATATATATATATATATATATATATATATATATATATATATATATATATATATATATATAAAGTAAAATTTAAGTCGAGCACTGTTGGAGAGATTTAAAAATAGACATTCCCCTGAAGCCTCAGTGCAATGCCCCGAGTCTATCGTCGAGTTCTATCGGATGTCTTTATATTTACACTTGTCGCTTTCAGTGTTAAATATAACTTAATTTCCCCGTTATCACGAGCCAATATCTCGGTACCTAATGGGTGGAGCGAACGCTTATAGATTCAAGGTGTCTGTGTGAACCTAGTTCGTGCCCTGTGACTGTCTGAGATTGTCATTTCCCTGTGCTGATGAAATCCGAAAGCTCAAAACAACGTTGTACGTAGGTGATATATTAAAAATAAAATGTAATATATATATATATATATATATATATATATATATATATATATATATATATATATATATATATATATATAAGTGAAATATTTTTGAAAATCAACACATGGTGCAATTTAAATAAATAAATCATTTATTTTTTTTTTTATTTTTTT
>OY744545.1:70553338-70560838 GCA_963556195.1 Sepiola atlantica
TGAATCCTACCCGCCATTTCATAACAGCAAGGCGATGACGTCGTACCATCAAAGACGTTTATCAAATTAACAAAAAAAAAAGTTTCTTTATTCTTGTTTTTTTATAAAAAAAAAAAATAAAAATAAAAATAAATATGACTCAATACTGGTCACCCCTGAAGAAGGAATTTTATTCCGTAATCGATAGGATTAATGTAAGAAAAAAAAATAATAATAAATTAATCTTGTATTGCTAATTTGGCTTATATTTCAATTTTATATATATATATATATATATATATATAATTTTTCGTAGATTCGAGTTGTGATCAATATAAGGTTTCCCAGCAGTGTCCTTTGCAGTAGAAATGAATACGCAACAGTAATTGTGGTCTAGAGACGCTCGTAAACGCAGGTGAAATAAATTTGTACTTAAAAGCTACCATGGTTTTTAGTTTTTCCTCATATCATATATATGATAATGGTATAAGAAAAAAATCATTAAATATATATATATAATTTCATTATTTCCCTACAGCGTTTTTCGATTAAACGACCAATTAATTATACGAATCTGTGGGAAAATTGTTTTGCTTCAAATTTGGCTCTTCAAACCGGCAAATGGTTCGCATGTCGAGATTTTGACTCCAGTTTCTTCTTTTTTTTTTCTTAGAGTGAAAGCAATCCTATTAATTTAAGAGTGATACAATTTTCTATCTTCAATGGGCGCGCACGAGGAATAAAATTACCATTGGAAATGCTTCCTATGTGACAATTTGTTTTCGTTAATGTGTTTGCTTCCGTTTTATCTACACATTCCCTTTTTCTTATATATACGTCAGAGGTAGTTCTGTTTCCAACAGAAGTTTTACCGCAAGAAGCGCAGATTGAATAGACGCATGTAATTTTAGAATGCGTCCACGCATCTTCATAAGAAGCTCTGTCTGTTTGTTTGTTTGTTTGTTTTTTTGTGAAATTTTAAGAAGGTTTTTTAAGAAGGTTTTAAGGGGGGACCAGCTTCCATCAAATTTTATCCGTAGTCAGAATGGGGATATCTCTATCTATATAAAAGTAGGTGTGTTTATGTATTTATGTGTAAAGGATTCAGTTGTTCGGGGTAAAGGGTTCAAATATGGGATATATTTATTTTAATTTAGTTTCATGCAAACGTGGTAAGCCCTTCGTTCAAATTCACATGCCTCCGATTTTTTGTTTTAATTTTAACAATAGGTACTAGGCATCAATTAATATATATTCCCCGAATTTCAGCTTCTTTGGGGTATTTTAAAAGGTTTTTAGGGGGTGGAATCATCTTCCATTAAAGAATTTAAATATTTCAGATTTGCATTAAATTTGATTAATTTAAGATACAATTTAAGCAAGATTCCTCTAATTTCAATTTCTTCTTAAGACCCCTTAAGCTTACGCCTTAAATTTTCTAAAATCAAAATCATTTCATGTAATTTGATAAAAATTGGAATAAGGATTCTAGACATAAGGTTTAGTATTATTATATCTTCATTTTAATCTTCTTCTTATACAAGTCAATTGAGTTTTGAAAACAGAGTTTCTTCCTGTTGACAGAGTACCACAACGCGTCTGCTATATCTGGGCAATTTTGGGATCACTAACCGTATCGATCGATATGTCGTACAGGATAAAACAATATTAACGAGCTATCTTGTATCTAGGCGGGTATGGAGGCCATTGTTTGTTTTCCGCGCGTGTATATGAATCCATCTCTCCTCGTGCGTCTACGTGTATTCGCATACACCGGAGCTGTGTGTGTAACCGGACAAATAGCTACTAATTAGCCCACGGGCTATTGAAGCGTACGCGCTACTGACATGTGAACATAACTGTCGATAACACTGTATCAATTCAGTTTGATCGGCTACGATGAATGATTATCTTGATCGGCGAATCTTTCGCTTATAAATCAGCTCAAATGCCCGACGCCCAAACACACCAGGCTCTCCCACGTCGCCAATTAATCTCCCATAATCGCCTTTCGTCATAGTGGACTGGCTGAAAGATCAAAGGAGTGCTGATATTTGGTTAGAACCGAACACTGACCAAATAATGGACACAGACGGTCGGTGAACTGTACACGTGTTCACATGTACACGGCGAGGTTGGGTGAGAAGAGAGAGAGAGAGAGAGAGAGAGAGAGAGATCTTCATTGTGCAATTTTGTGAAATCTAATCATATTCGTGTATATAAATTACTATCGAAAGCAAAGTATTTGAAATAATACTAGTGTATGATTACTTTTAGTCTCAAGAAACAATGGATAATCCCTGTAAGGGTTCCTGTGTGAAGGGTTTATAGTGGAGCAAGTGTTGAGCAGGTGTGTATTTAAATGCATTCAATATTCATTAGTATGCGTTATGGTAGACACTCATCCATGAAACCATCGGTATGGTAGTTTGGTTGAAGCATTATTGGTAAATAACTCAATTTATTATACTATTTAAGACTAATGTACTATCTTCCAATGCTTAGTTGAGGGGGAAAGTGTAGTATATGTTCTGTTGCAATGATACTATCTTCCCATGCATTATCTTCTCTTTTTGGGTGAATATAGTGTAGTATCTGTTCTGTTGTGATGACACCATCCTCCCAGGGACTATTTTCTCTTTTATTTTGGGGGTGGGTGGAGAGGTAGTTTAGTATATGTTGTGTTGTCATGATTTCATCTTTCTAGGGATTACCTCCTCCTTTGGATGAGTAATATAGAATCTGTTTTGTTGACATGAGACCATTACTCAAAGAATTACCTCTTTCATTTGCAGGGGTAGTTGTGTATATGTTCGTTCGTCATGATACCACCATCCCAAGCATTAGCTCCTCCTTTAGGGCAGTGTAATATATGTTCGTTATTCATATATACTAGCAAAAATATGCGACTCGATGGAGTATATTTGTTAGATGAAACAGATTTTTTCATCTAGAGAACATATAAAAAGGGAAGTAACTGTGTGATCTTTCTGGCCCCCAAAAGATTTGGAGGGTAGAGTTATGTCCCCTGAATTCCAGATAGAAACAATCTTGCATCCACACATGTTACAGACCTCTCTCCAAATAAGACGTTTTGGACTAATAAGTAATTCTTTCGTTCCCTTGTCAATGGAGAATAAATGTTAATTGTTGATTTAAAGCAGTTAAAATCTTTAATTGTGATTCCTCAAACAACTTCTTTTCGTTTGTGAAATTTTGTTACAATAAGTCTTGAGAAATCGTCAAATTTTTACGATTTTTTTCTTCATAAGTAAAATCTTGTTTTTTTCGTCCGGTTAAAAAGTGAGTTGTTTTGGTTTCGTTTTTTTTTTGTTTGTTTGTCGCAATAATTCGTCGCCAGTTTAGTGGTAGTCTGTTCTATTTGTGAGATATAAAATGAATATAGAAAAAATAACTTAATAAAACCTCCTATATAAAACAACATTTATGTTTGCTAGAATATATAATGTCTTAACGTTCTTCTACTTTCTCTTTTTGGCTATGACTTTCGTTCGATATGAAATGGCATTTTCTCCCCATCAAACATTTTATTGTGTTTTTGTCTCTTTTCTACAAAGAATATAAATACATTGAATACACCCTCAAAATACCACAGTACCCAATGTATTTTATACAAAACTCCAAAAGAAAAGCTCTGCAAATTCACTCAAATCTCAAACAAGACAACTCATCAACCAGCCCGATAATAAATAAATAACTCTAATAACAACTCCATTTACACAAAACTTAATAAACTAGGCATAAACATAACATAATTAACTTCAGCAAGTATTATAAATTTAATAAAAACATCTAAACTTAACACTACACCTAATGTACAAAACTGGCATATACTCCATCCCTTGCCTAGATTGTAATAAGATCTACATAGGGAAGCCGCAGCGTAGTCTGGAGAAGCGGATTTATGAGCATAAAAGAGCGATTAAAACCAACAACATGCTTAACGCCTTATATGCTCACACTATGGAGTATGGGCATTGTTTTGACTTTGATAAATCTACTTCAATCAAGATAATACATAATAAATCAACACGTCGACTAATTGAATCTGCACTCATAGCCCTTTCCACAAATAAAATTAAACAGAGAATGGGGTTCTACTTTATCTCCCCTAACCTATCAAAAGCAATTATTCATGAAAACAAGATATATCTAGACACCGGTTGATTCCCTGAGTTTTGAATTGTCTTCCTTTGGACCCCCTTTCTACTCTTTATTCTTTTCTTTTCTTTCCCGTTACTAATTTTTGTTTTTGTTGCTATGTATTTATCTTTGACTCTATACATATTTACATATCTTCCCCCTCTACATGAACCCTACCACTATATATATTTCTCATAATTTATAGACTTTCTCGTCTTCTGTCATTATTTGCATTTTTTCGTTCGCTCTTGACAAAGCACATATAACATTTGGGCGAAACGTTGAGCTTTTTAGGTCTTCCGCTTATTCCATTTTAATTTCATATATATATATATATATATATATATATATATATATATATATATATATATATATATATATATATATATATAACTTCTTATGTAATAAAGTGGGGAAAATCCTAGCAAAGTGTTCTATTAATAGAGAATCAAAATTAAGAGCGTAATATGTATCAATTTTTTGGTATATAAAAATTAGTACAACATTAGTACCGTCGGTTTCAAGCTCAGAAGGACTTAACCCTCCGGCTCTCTTCAGCTTATGTTGTCACCTGAAGAAAAGTGGGGATAAAATAATCCGACGTAATGTAAAATGAAAAAAGGGAAAGCTCAAAACTGTGATTTATGTATTCATCGACGTTTCGTCTTTGTTTAAAGACTTCCTCAGGATGAAGAAAGCAATGTATGAAAATTATACAGAATATTAATTTTGATTTGTCAGAAAGTGTCCAGACTTCGGCATATTTGTTGACGTGAACAAGTAGAGAATAAAAGACATGATTTTTGTTATAGCGTTATCAGCAGTGGCCTGTCACCTTCCATATATATATATATATATATATATATATATATATATATATATATATATATATATATATAAGGGGGCTACAGAATGCAGTAAAAATCATTTAAATTTGGGAAATATTCCTATAACCACTAATGTAGCGATATGTAATTTAATGAGTGTTCATTCGCTCAACGGCGCTTCAGAAAAACAATAACAAAAAAATTTAGATCTAAGGCGCTAAAAATCACACATAAAATTTGACAGGGGATCTGGGCCAGTGGTAAACTAAGAGTCCACGGACATCGTGGTCGTGGTTTCGAGTCTCTGTCAAAGTCGAGCCGTACTGAGGATTAATAAAACTATGATACGCGTACAAGGATTACTTTTTAAATTATATATATAATTTAAAATTAAATATCAAGACGTCGATACAGACTTCAGTGTAGGGGGATGTTAATTAACGTCGGTCAGAGGGCTCGAACCCGGTTTACTAATCGCTACTGATTCGTAGTCGAGTCTCTTACCCCTCGGTCGTCGTTAAACATCATGGTAGTTGGGAGAGATTTACATCTATAGACGTCAAATCAGCGGTCGGGAACATCGAACAGAGGACAGTGATTCGACAACAACAAACGGGGTTGAAATCTCGCCTTAAGCCATATTATTAAATTCTCACAGAGTGCACCAATCCTTGTAAAAGGGACTATAATTATATTTTTAAAAGTAAATATTGATTTTTAATATCTACAGACATCGATGTATCATACTTACGCAATCTTCAGTGTAGGGGATGTTGATTAACGTCGGTCGGAGGGCTCGAACCCGGTTCCCATATCGTCACTGATTCGTAGTCGAGTCTTTTACCCCTCGTCCGTCGTTAACCATCGTGGTAGTTTGGAGAGATTTAAATCTATAAACGTCAAATCAGCGGTCGGGGACATCGAACAGAGGACAGTGATTCGACAACAACAAACGGGGTTCGAATCTCGCTTTAAGCCATAGTATTAGTGCTCGTTATTAAATTCTCTCAATCCTTGTAAAGAGGACTATAATTATATTTTTAAAAGTAAATATTACTTTTTATCACCTACAGACATCGATGTTTCATGCTTACACAATCTTCAGATGTTAATTCACGTCTGTCATAGGGCTCGAACCCGGTTTACAAATCGCCACTGATTCGTCAACCAGCATGGAATTTAGGATATATAGGATCTATAAACGCCAAATCAGCAAGGGGGGCTATATTATATAGGTATGTGGTTTGAATTCAATCACTGATTGTGGATATTCCCCGTTTTTCTATAATTCCATTAGTTGTGAATGAAAATCAAATAAATCGATAATATGGAAGTCAAAATGGCGGTGTTTTATCAATGAACAGAAACTTAACACAATTGCATTCTGTCCGGCTTCAAACTTGAATCAAATGTTTCCCTCCATGGCTTAATTAACTGCGCCGCGTTCGCTGTCAACATGCCTACTTAACTATCCGCCATGTTTGCGGTTATATTTGGCTACCGGATGTGATTTTAAACAGACATGCGCAGAGAGAAGCAATTACATGCGGCCGAGTATTCGACTCGCGCTTCGGAACCGCATAAATAAACTAATAAATAAACCAATGAAAAAGGCGTCGATTTTGTGGTTTTGTTCGTTTCCTGTTGTAACTGATAACAGTTTTAGGAAAATGAACAAAGAACAAAATAGATCGAAAGGTAGAAAATAGAACGATAAGTATATTGCTTAGAGAAATAACTAAAAATGTCGGGGGATATGACAGAAAGGGGATGAAAGGTATGAAAAAGAATGAAAGAAAGAAGAAACTACAAGAAGGCGAAATAATATATATATATATATATATATATATATATATATATATATATATATATATATATAATTGATCCGACGTAATGGAAAATGAAAATGGGAAGCCAAAAACTATATTATTTATGTATTCATCAACGTTTCGTCTTTATTATGAGACTTACTCAGGATGAAGAAAAATGCAGAAAAAATAATGATACAATTATCAAATTTGATCTGCTCGAGGGCGGCGAGCCTCAGGCCAGACTGTGAGAGAAAATATTTTTTTTTAATTGAGACAGGAAAAATAGGCTGTGTATTGTCAACAGCAGTTAACGTAGTTTTTATGGGGGGATGGGTTGGTTGGATATGAGTTTATTATCTTTAGCCTTGACAGGCATTGTTCGGGTCACTGTGTCCAAAACTAACCCATCCTCTGTTAACTGACTGATGAGATCTCAGCTTCTAACAGCTGTTGATCGATAACATCGACATTCCAGTGTCGCAGATTATGTACATGTATGTATAAATAAAAAATAAGCATATATCATAATCATATAGATAAATATAAAAATTGATATGTAGGACAACGTTCATAGTAATTGTAATAAGACAAGGCCAAACACTTGAAATTTCTCTGTGATGGTACCTCTGCATTTAACTAATAGACCAAATAACTAGGGATTGCGCAACATTTGCTTCAGTATAAACGCCTTATCTCGCATATACTATCATTATTTATCT